>JALIZH010021061.1:0-47076 GCA_030522465.1 Rhipicephalus appendiculatus
TCTGATCAGCGAACGGTGGGCCCGTAGATGACTGGTTTAATATTTCCGAATTCCACGACACCACTGCATACTGGTCGGAACGAGAGATGGCTGCCAGTTAGAACAACTTCGAAACCGGGTATTTCGATTTTATCCGACACACATCTGTGAAAACAAAAAATCATGGGTATAATTACAAAAGAAATGATCACCTGATTCAAAACATATGATGAAGACTTTCGTATAAAGCATCAGCTGGAGGCAGTGGACTCTGCCGTCGCAGTAACAAGCAGTCTCGAGCATCTGTGCCAAACCCGGCCATCTCTAAGGAAATTTTCTACGACTGCTGTTGTTGCCAACGTTAGTAATAATTGTTGGGGTTTAACGTCCCAAAACCACGATATGATTATGACAGACGCCGTAGTGAAGGACTCCGGAAATTTCGACCACCTGGGGTTCTTTAACGTGCACATAAATCTAAGCACACGGGCCTCAAGCATTGGTTTTACAAACCTTCTCAACGCAAGAAGCGCATTAAAACGTCGGATATGAACTGAGATTTTAATAATACAAAGTCAAGCCTCAGCTCTCTGAGGTCTATTTAAGCCGTTTTCCGAAATACTGAGCCTTCCGTAAGGTTCCCATAATGCACAGAACTCGTCATTGTATGCAACTTCGCAGCACTATAGGACTCAAGGCGTTACAGAACTCACCGAATAATTTTAGTATTTTTTTTTCACGAAAGTATTTTATGCCGGGGTCCACCACGGCTCCACTGACGTATTTCCGTCACGGATATGACGTTTTAAAAATAAACTAAGATTGCAAAGAGAAAACTAGAAGAAAAAGTTCCGTTGCCGGGCGTCGAACCTACGACCTCTCGCTCCGCAGCACGCGGCGCGAAACCACTCGGCCACCGAGCGTACGTCTTTCAGCTTTCTAACGGCGCGCTATTCATATGCACCATATACCGTTGGCAGATCTCAGTGCTCAGCGATTTCAGCGCGTTTTCGTCATCACTAGCGAGGTGGCGCGAAGGTGGCGCGAAGGGCGCGCTCTAAAGGTCGTCGCCCCTCTCGTTGCGATGCGCGCGCGCCACCACAGGGTGTGGTTACTCCGTATACATCCCATAGGACGCCTTAATTCATGACGTCAGCTCTGGCAGCGCCAAATTTCCTTTCAGTTACGATCCTGGCGAGGGGGGATTCAGAGTTACAAGTTGCATCAATGGCGGCGCACATGGTGTGCGTCGTCATGGCAACACTAACACCAGCCGCGCCTCCTCCTCTAGCTCTCTCTCGCGCACCGTTTTTTCTTGTTTTCCTTTTTTCTTGTGGCTTGCGCGGGGCGCTTTTTTTTTATGAAGCCGCTCGCGCGTGATGCGCGTTGCGTTCTTTGCGCGTTTGAATCCACGCATTTTGCTATCATGCATTCTGTAAACACTGCAGCCATGCAGCATGTGCCACAAAACAAATGAATGAATTGCACTCAAAATCAACATTTTCATCAAATGTGGAGCGATACAAGCGCGGGAGAGTAACAGAAGTGTTTAATAGATTAACAGGAGATTAATATACACATGTTCATGATCACTGAACAACACGAAAGTTCCCAGCAAAGTTAAGAACTTACAGAACAGTGGTATAAAAAACAGAACAGAACACCACACTTGGGCACATATTAAAAAAAAACAATTTTAATACCGAGAAAAGTGCAGAAGACCTTCTGCTATGCGCACGATATTGCAGAAAATTGGGCTTGTATGACATCATCACTATAACAAACAAACGTGAACATTGACCGCATGCATAGCAAAAACTGTGAAATCAGTTGAAGTACCTAAAAAAGAATAATAATGTAAAGATTTAAATATGTCAAAATGAGCTCCACATATAACTAATATTAGTCGCACTTTATTGACTACATTTCCAAAAACGTTGATTTTCATAAAACTTATGATATAAAAAACACGAGGAAATGAACATGATATGGAATGATTCATGTCATCTGTGCTTGAAATGCGCCGATTCTGCAATTCTTCAGCTTTCCTGTGGGCGCACCGATTAGCAGTGGCTTTCCTGAATTGTTCAAGAACGCTTCCATCCTGAAGAAAAGTGACAAGTTTTAATGAGATAAAAAGCACTGTCGACTCGTGCAAAAGAGAACTTGTTTCTTCGTCTCAGAACAGTACAACTTTGTATACATAGAGCCTCAGAAACGCGGTTATAAGCGATGACCAGTGATTAGCCAGACACAAATGGACAGCACACATTTAAGCACGCGGCTTTATGACAGTTGTAAACCTGTAACTATAGTTACGTCGCATATGTGCGTTATGTCCACTGTTTGTTCGTACAACGACGTAAACGCAGCATCGTGCGCTTTTCAAGTCAGTTATTTTTTTGAATACATTAAGTGTGTCCCCACTGCAAAAAAAAAAAAAAGCTAATCGGTATGGACGTGAATTCAAATTGACACAATGAAAATTACGCCTCAAAGAGTATGCTCACCTCTCGTTCTTTTTGGGGCCGGCACCATCTTCGGCATAGGCGTGCGCACGAGGGGGGCAGGGTGGGGCGGCTGCCCCCTAGTCACCTAAGAGGGGGGGGACGCAAAGTCAGACCCACACGTAGACATAATAGGGAGAGGGGAGCGCTGTGACTCAGAGGGGGGGGGGGGGGCGCAAAGTCAGCCCCATACATTGACATAATAGGGAGGTGGGGCGCTGAGATGAACCTTCGCCCCCCTGAAGGGGAACCCTGCGCACGCCTATGATCTTCGGGGACTTCTTCTGGAAGTATTTGAGCAACAAAGCACGATACACGAACAGCGCGAGTCGTAAAACATCGCGGCGCACAAGCACAAAGCGAGCGAGCACCATGAAACGGACGAACTGAGATGGCCAGCGCACGCTTCGCGAACGCCAGACACGTAGATTTCTAACGGATTTCGAAGCCGGCGGTAGAGGTGTGCACGGGCTTCGGGTAGCCCAAAAGCCCGAGCCCGGCCCGGCCCGCGTTCGGGCGGGCCGACGTCTTCTCATTTCGGGCCCGGGCCGGGCTCGGGCTGCATTGTTTTTTGTTGGGCGGGCCGTGCTCGATGCAAAGGCCGAATCAAAGCCAAAATGTAGACGTTGTGCTGCAAACTGTTTTTCATCGCGTAGCGCCATCTCCGCGACCGCCCCCCACCCGCTTTCTCGGTTGTCCTTTCCTTTAGCCACTTTAAACGCAAGGAGAAAAAGTAAAGTAACACACGATGAGATTTGTCATTATCTGTACACGGAATAATCCTCTCTCCACATTTGAGGTACTAAACTTCTGGAAGAACAAACAATCTCAATATTCAAGCTTACTATGCTTGCGAAAAAAGATATCGGCAGTTTCGGCTACCAGCGCGAGCAGCGAACGGATCTTTGGTTGTGCGGGATATGCGCAGGAGCGCTGTAGTTCAATGAAGCCCGAATCATTGGACAGCTTATTTTTACACGACAACTTGTAATCGTTGCATATAGTGACTGTCACACGTCGTTGGCTCATGTTTCACTTTGATACGTTGAATAAATTGCCACATTGTCAGAAAACGACGCCTTGTCTCCTCAACAAACCTTCATAATGTCAGGCCGGACCAGGCCGGGCCCGGGCTGTTGTTTTGTACGTCGGGCCGGGCCGGGCGGACTCGCAACGCTCTAGCATCGGGTTCGGGCGGGCCTTCGACGCAGCCAGCGGGCCCGGGCCGGGCTCGAAAATTCGGCCCATGCACTGCTCTAGCCGGCGGCGCCAGCAAGGCGGCGGAAAGCGGGCATCCCGCCAGCGAGGAGGTTGGTCCCAGAAGAGAGGGGGTTGGAGAGAGTCGGGAGATGTTCGGGAGGGTGAAAAAAAACGCATATTTAGTTGTGATCCCAGCCGACTGATGACGCCACACTTATTTTCTATCTCTGCAAGTCACGTGGGTTTGTTTCACCCTCCTGGTGTGGTCGCTCGTGCGCGCGCGCTTACATCGTGATTGGGGCATTGCGGCGCTGTGTACCTCTTGTGCTTCAACCGCGAGTGTACTTTGAAGTTACAGTGGTTGAAAGTGCAAGAAGGCCACTTCGCTCGGCGCAGCGGCCGCGTTTACGAAAGCAGCGCGCTGCTCACACACGAAGTAACAATTGTGACATGAAGTTCAATAAGGTTGAGAGCTGGGCTAGTTGTTCGCGCTCGTCCTGTGTATACTTGTGCGTTCGTTTCGTGCGTCTTTCCTTCTGTTTGAGCGCCGCGCTTTAAGTGTCGAGCTG
Organism: Rhipicephalus appendiculatus; assembly: GCA_030522465.1. Classification (NCBI taxonomy): domain Eukaryota; kingdom Metazoa; phylum Arthropoda; class Arachnida; order Ixodida; family Ixodidae; genus Rhipicephalus; species Rhipicephalus appendiculatus. Next base: position 4,256 of record JALIZH010021061.1, read on the forward strand.
TGATAGTAAGTCGGCGCTCGTCCTTTGTATCCTCATTTCGTGCGTCCTCTCTGCTTGAGGTGCGCGCTGCAAGTTTGGAGCTGCTTGCCGCTCTTCGTGTGACATTACAATCTGTTCCTATAGCATTCATTTCTTCGCCCTTGCGGCAAAACAATGCACAATACACGCTCAACTATCTCTGTGAAGACACGTCTGACTTTCGTGTTATAGCGACTCCTATGACAGAGGGATCAGCCATGTTTATTCTTTTGTGTCACATAAGCCCTGTTGCGACCCGGGGTGTCACAGCTCGAGATACAGGTCGTGGTATCCCGCCGCTGGCCCCAGTTGTTGCGACCGGCCTTTGCATGCACTGGAGACCCGGGAGGAAGATGCCGAGGCAGCATGAAGAGGCTGAAGGAAAACTGAACTGAGGTTTAATTACATTATTTACATGGCGAGCATTTCGCTCTACATCACGAAGACTTCGCTACATCGTGACGATCTCGTCGAAGGCCCGTGTCGAAGCTCTCCGAATCGTCCTCGAATCCTCCCAGAATCCTCCAGGGAGCCCGCGGGGGCTCATTATAAAGAGTATCTTTTCCCCAGATCCCTAGATGGGGGGAACAGGTCCAAATTGCGCTGTCCAATCACACGACAAACGCCACTTCCGACGGTTCCGCCCACAGCCTTCCAGGTCCACGTGCCTGACAGGGGTGTTGCCACAGCATTGCACCAGTGGCACCAAGGTGGTGGCGTGAGAAGGCTGCAGGATGAGGGGTCCTACGCTCGACACGCAATTAGCAGGACGGGTTGCCATCCGCAGCGACGCCGCCGTCTAGTCGAACACCTTGCGCGTCGGACTGCATGGCGCCTCACTTCCCGGCTCGGAAGGACAATACCCGGGTTTGAACGTCTGTCAGCGGGTCAACATCCCTCGGCGACTCGTTCGTAGAACAGGGGACGCCGCTCCTGCGTCGGCCCGGGCGCCGGTCATAACAGCCCCTAACCAACTGGGATTCGCTCAAGTGTCGCCTTGGTTGCTCACAACACTCACGGCACGCTTTCGTACCGACATTCCCAGCACTAATCTGCTAAAGGCATGTCTAATGCACAGTCATTCCGTGTTCAACACCTGAGTGTCGAAGCTCTGTGGATTTACCATGCACCAGCTGCACAAACAATAAAAAACTAAAGCGCAAATGTCGCTTCTGATGACACAAGCTCCCTTCAAGCGACGACCTGCGCTGATCGATACATCAGTACAGAAGTTTCAGGCGCACGAAACCCCACTCATCGCCTTGTGACAGATGTATCATTGTGCTGTATTTCAATGTAGTAACGGGACGGCTTCCAGTGGGAAAAAGAGGCAACTTCGTATGGAAAAAGAAAGGGCACGCCCTGCGCAAAGTAATCAACTACAAATCACAGTGATGCAGCCTTCTTGAGAACAAAAAGAAAACGAAAAAGATTGGTGAAGCTCGCACTAATCCGCGCATGTCCTGACTCAGCGAAACTGGGCGATTCTGAAGACTAATCCGGTTCCTTCAATGTTGCTTCTAGGCTTTAGCTAGGTGATGAAGGTTGTTTCTAGGTTGCTTCTAAGCCGTTGGTAGGCTTTAGCTAGGTGACGCTATGTTGATTCTACGTTGATTCTCAGCGCAGAGAGGATCGAGTTAAACCAGAGACAGTCACAGACACGCATAGCTCGGCAAACTGGCAAACTCACTCATCAGTCGACCCACTGAAACTCACTCAGACTCAGATCGAGCCGTGATTCGGAATCTGAGTGAGTCCGAGTGTGTTATATTTTGTTGAGTTTCAGTCCGAGTTACTCCGGTTGAGAAAAAAAAAATTAGTATTCAGTCTGAGTCCGAATGAGTCCAGTTGAGGAAAATTTTTGTGAGTATGAGCCCGAGTGAGTACTAAGCCCAAAACATATTTCTTGGGTGACTTTTGAGTGAGCTCCACATTTTTAAGGCGAAAGCCTTTAATATCTCATGCTCACGTCCGTCCGGTAGTGTGTCCACCCATCCGTGTCCGTCCATCCGTCCGTACGAGCCCTGGCACGGTGCCAGGTGGCCGCCGGGGCGCGCAAACGGACGCCGGTCGCGTCGGACTCTACAGCGCTCGCGCTTTGCTTGCGTAGCGTCGCTGTGCCCAGCGTTTCCAATCATGCAAGGTGGGAGACGCGCGCATCGCGTTTCATTCTGACGGACCCCGCTCAATGGACACAGGCGCTCGCGGAACACACTTTGTAATTTACAAAGTCTCCGTCAATTTAAGCGCTGGAACGCGGATGGCGTCTGCACGATGCGCAAAGCACGAGAAAAAACGAACGCATGCGAACGGAGGCAGATTAGTCTCGCGTCTGGCTGCGATTCGCGCTAAAAAATTAAAAAAGAAAACACGTACACATTCCGTTTGTGTGCCATCCCACTGAGAGTGTAAAAGAAAATAGACATGGTATCCGCCTCGTGCGTTGCTGCTTTGAGCTGTACAGGTGGCGCCACCAACGGCGAACGGTGGCGAAAAGCGGCAACGCGCGGATCATAGGCGCCTTGCGCAAAGCGCCCGCTACTAACCGTTTTTTTTTTTTATTAAATGTGTTTAAGGAGAGGTTGGTGCCTATACATGGCTCCGGCTACTCCTCTTCCCTTACTTAATAATTTGCGTCACGAACTTATGAATAACAGTAGAGTATTGTGAATTTCAGGCACAACAATGTCCTTTTAAAACAAATGTTCTCACTTCATGAACAATGTCCACGCGTCAACAACAATGTTCACACGTTTCTTCTTTTTATTCAATTTACATTCTGGTTTGATATTTGCACTGCCGACGCTGCTCTACTAGACAGCCGTGACGTTTGTTACGTCGATTGTTCTATTCTATTTGTTTGAAAATGACTGGCACGTTTTTTACTGCTGTGCGCGCGCGCAATGCAATGCATGCGTTCCTAACGTGCATGCGTTGAAGTTGTTTGCGTGACCTGTCAACACATACGAAATAAAACCAGTTGCAACATAAAAAAGACTTCTTGCTTCAACACCCTAAACAGTACAGCAATGCACATCACGGTTGTATGCTTGCTTAGGAAACGCACAAAAGACACACATTTTCGACTTCGCCCAGCACTTAATTATAAAGCTAATTATGCAAAAAACAAAACAAAAGAAAACGGAAAGCTCACTTCTTCAACGTTGTAACAGGCGTCACACAGCTGCATAATAATGTGTGAAAGTACTAGAGCAAATGACGAACAAATATTCAGTGTTTATTTTTTTATTTCACAAAATAATGAGAAACTTCAAACTGCATTACAATCACGTATTACTGAAGGTCTAATCACTTTCGCCGTTGAAGCCACAATGCTCTATCAAATGCGTTTTAAATTAGGCACGAAATTACTGAGGTTTATATAGGAAATGCGCACGCGTGCAGTACGTTTACATCGTATGCTAGATTCTGCTTTGGTACGTGAAAATCCACATGACATGCGATTCTAGAGGTAATGTTCGTGGACTAGCGAGCATATAGAAGGGCGACTACTTACAGCCTCACTCACCTCTGTAAAAACGGTATTCCAATTGCAATTCAATATTAACCAACGCAACAACGATAACGACACACTTGCTATCGCACAGTGGTATAAAGTAGAAGCGCAAGGCCAAGCGTGGTGTTTCAACTGTCGCACAATTGTGGGCGTTCAGCAATGTCGTAAAGGTTGCCGTCGTACCAGCGGTTACCACAGTGTAGCACCAGTTCCCCTTCTCGGGTCATCAAACTGCCGCGACGCCGAGAACTACCCACATAGCTGACTGTCAAGGAAAAAACGCCGTCTTGCAGGAGGCCATCTTGCACAGCGACCAACGAACAAAAGCGCACGTTTGAAGTAGTTTGAAGTCTCTGAAGCATTGTCGTTGATGCGATGGCAGCTGAGCGATATCAGGGCTTATCGTCCGACGAGTGGCCACCACTTTTACACAATTTTAACGTTGCAACGTCCAAGCAAGATGCGACCGTGACGAAGGAGACGAGCCCAAACGGTCTTGTTGGGTGTGCTGCGGCGCTGCCGCAGCAGCCGCTTGCATGGCGTGCACTCCCACGGCAACCAAAATAAAAGAAGTGGAGAGAGGAGTTCACTTGGAGCATGCTAAAAGCGAGGGGAAGCGTCTACTCTTTGGTGTGAAATCTTTTCGAGAGATGGCGCTCGTTTGTTTTTGAACAACAGATGCGCGAACTTTGTTCAAAATGCCCAAAATGCATGGTATCCTATGGGTGCTTGGGAGAGGGGGCGACCGCTTTTCGACGCACTAGTTGCTAGGGCAGCCGAGCGGTGGCGCCACCATGCCGGTGCACGAGGCGGATAGTCAGTCGGATGGCCACAAGTTTTCGCCGAACACACTTTGGAATGTAAAAAGTGTCCTTGAATTTTTTTTACGACCTATGGCTCTACTTACTCAAGTTCAGCATTACTATTAGCGTTATGTCGGCTCACGTTTATACTGATACCGACTCACGCATGCGTTAACGCACAAGTGTTCATACGCCAGCTCAATATTGATTGATCAGAGGCCTGAGTTACGGAGCACAGGGGTTGCCGTTACCCCCCCACCCCTCGGAAAGTGCGTAAGAATATCTTGTGTGAGTCATCTCTCAATGAAGACGTCCTCACTGGATTGAAACCTCTGGTGTTTTAGATATGATGGTACGAGATCAAAAGACGCCAAGTAGAGCACCACTTACGCGAGATATTGGTGTTGAAAAGCTTTGCTACCATGGCCGAAAAAGCCAATCATACGCCAGCGGACTCATGCGTCTACTCACTAAGACTCACTCAGACTCAGATAGCGCCGCGAACCTGCGCCTGCAGTGAGTCCGAGTGTGTGAAATTTCGGTGAATTTGAGTCCGAGTGAGTCCCAAGGGCAAAATATATTTCATGAGTGAATCTGAGTAAGCTCAACATTTGTGCCGATATATCCAGACACGACTCAGATGTCCACACTCCAGAGCAGAAACTCGCGGTGAGACCAAGCGTTCGCACCTCTCATAGGTCTACGCACTGCTCATAGATCATAGATCTCATAGGTCTGGAAGAGCGGCCTTTCTAGAGCGCGTTGTAAACTCCCTTGGGGCTTCTAATACAAGCACACTTGCAAGGTACCCACTACGCCATAAGGCACGTCAAGTTGAGGAACACCCATAACGCCATGATTCGTCATTCTGCGGAGAAGCATTATGTGCATGCACTTTGTTGATGCGGTGGCTGATGACGATCAAGAATCATGGTTCAGCCATTTGTAAGGTCCTGAGGAAACGTATCACGGCGACTTAATGGGCTTCCTTGGCAACTATTGCAAGTACACTTGCGCGATATCCACAACGCTTTAAATGATCAGTTTTTGGGAAGTAGGGAAGCGTTCAATGTATCATTAGTGGTCACTCTGGCCGGGAGAAGTGTGGTACCTCCAACACAACTGCCAGGCATTATGTGCCCTTTCTTGAAGTTGTGGCTGATTACGACGAAGAATTAGGGATCTGTCTTTTTTAATGGGTTGTAAGCATTCAACGACCCACTAGTTCGCATTGTGTGACGCCTTGTTACACTATTCGGATTGTGTGACGCATTATTATTCTTCCCTGTTCGACCAGGCTATATTACATAGGTTAATTTCGTTCCTTTCTGACATGAAGCCTGTATAGGCTCGTTTTGCGAAGGAGTTTCAAGCACCGGCATAGCTCTGTGGATAACAAACAAAAAAAAATCACGCCATATCCACGAAGTGAATGATGATGAGTGGGCGAAGCTCGATCGTTTTCATCCATGGCAGAAAGAGAATGTGTGGTCTGGAACGCGCTTATACTTCATGGTCATCAGCGTCATCGTCATCTTTATCACGTGTAGTGGGTACATTTCACTATACTGGAACGCGCTTATACTTCATCGTTATCACGCGTAGTGGGTACATTCCACTATACTGCGTCATCGTCATCTTTATCACGTGGAGTGGGTACATTCCACTATACGTGGCTACCTACCTACCTACTACTACTACGGAGGAGGGACAGACCCACACCCTAAGGAGCTTCGCCCCTAAAACTAACCGGCATAGCTTTTTTGGAAGAATACTGGGCTACCATAGCGAGGGCCCAGGTGTGAACCTCACTCCGTTGGTTAGCTTTCTTAAGCTGCGCGAGAAAACGAAGACAAAAGTAGGAAAACGTTCAGACCACCACGAGCCCAGTTTGCTCGCTCCGTCCACGGTATTTTTTTTTTATTTCGTTTTTTTTTTTTCGTATTTCGTGCGATAGCTGTTACGGACACACGTGGCGGCGACGGTGGCGGCGGAGCGGAGAACTACGCCTCCAAAATCCGCTGCTGTTGTGATCTCATAACAGCTGGCTTTGTAAAAGTTGCAAGAGGCACTGTAGGCAACGAAAACCACTGGTTGATAAAAGGCAAGGAGAGCGGAGTTTGTGCGACCCATGATGAAACAGCGCTGCGCCAAAAACGAACAGGAACGATGACGCCGAAATAGGCAACAAGACGATGCGCTGGCATGTCTGAAATCCGCAGAAAAGTACGAACCCACAGTGAACCCCCACTGTGGCAACTGTGGGGGTTCACGTACAGCCTGATGCAGAGGGCGCCATAAAAAGAATGCAGCAACCCTGGCACGTCACTTGGAACAAATTCAGGAAAAAGCAGCTAGACGGAATGAACCACCACCTAGGCCCGTATTCACAAACGAAACTTATCCTTAACTTATGACTTAAGTAACCGATCGGCACTTAACGCGTTTCACAAACCAATCTTGTACTTAAGGTAAACTTAAATCGGCACTTAAGTACCGGAAAGTAAAGTAGAGCTACTGGCTACCTTAAGTGCTACTTTAGCCGTTTTTTCGTCAAACAACATGTTCGACCACTACGGCTGTGTCGCCGACTTCACCGATTTTGCTGGCCGTGTGGAAGGAATTACGCAGGATGAAGCGTATCGTTACGCGCCGCCGTTACGCCAAGTTGTCGGGGATCGGCAGAATCCCATCGAGGCGAATAACGACGCGGGATTCCTGTCGCAGTACCGCTTTTTCAATCTACTGGTGGTACGCGTGTCGCAAATGCTGCCGCTGGGCCCAAAGGACAACGAACGCGGTCCAATCAGTTCCGCCACTGCATGCTGATGACATGCGTGAAATATGTTGGAGAGGTGAGGTTCTTTCGCTTGCTTCATTAAACAGTTTTAGTCAGGCGTCCGCAGCAGCTCGGCAGACGCGGGTTTGATGGCAGCTGGGATCCGTAGAGCTGCTGTGGGCGCCCAACCACATACATTGGCAGCTTGCGTCTGCGGAACAGATGTGGACGCCCGAATAAACTGTGTGACGGAGCAAGTGAAAGACGCTCACCTGTTATTTATTTTTAATTATGGGTTCCTTTCACACGAAAACACTTCCATTATTAAGAAAGAAGGGAACGCACGCGGGCGCTCTGAAAATAAAAGAAGTTAGAGAAAAACACCAAACGCTGAAAAGCACAAGCAGCGAAAAGCATGTTTGATGACGAAAGAACCACTCGTAGTACATACGATATCTCAGCACAGTAAACAAGTTTCGCTTTGTAATAAAGTTTATTCAACTTGTAGACGACAAAATAACCGCGAGTTGTGACGACCACTTTATAGCGACGGCCGCTGAGTGGCGGCTGCTTGTTGTGGCCAGCCGAAGGCTTAAAACCGACAAAAGCGATAATTATTTATTCCACCTGTTACGAAGTGCACCTTTATGAAGACTAGAACATTTGCGGCCAGTGTTCCGCGAAAGTTACAGTAATTTATTGCTGCTTTATTTAATGAAACAAGTGTGAAAACTTCTATAGCCTCGTTCCCAGGAGCCATACTTACCCAGAAAAGTGGTACTTTCATAAGTGCGCCTTAAGTGTGCTTTTTGAAACTTTCCCCAAACTTAACTCAAACTTATACTTTCCTCATACTTTCATAAGTGTAACTTATCGCGCAACTTAAGTTTTGTTCTTGAATACGGGCCTAATTTGGATGTAGTATTTACAAGCATTAATCCACAGCCAAAGGATCCACAACAATGCTCACTTCCAGGAATGTCATCCAAAAAGACTTTCGCATCGGTCACAAAATGTCATCTTGCAGAAGAATTGTCTTCGAAGACCCTCCAAGCAAAGCCCCGAGGTATATCAAGCGGAGGCAACCGGCAGCACACACTTAAGAAGGCCCCTACTCCTGCCACCATCCAAGAAAAGCGAACAAACTCATCAATGGCCAGCGCCATATCAAGTCTACTTATCCCTATGATGTTTGCAGCTATTCGGGATCTTGTTGGACGAGGGTGGCGACGCGGGCTTGTTGGTCTGTCATGATCCTTAGAAGTGGGCGCTAAAAAACGAGGACGAATGGAAGAAGGACCCACACACAGGGCCTGTGTGTGTGTCCTTCTTCCCTTCGTCCTCGTCTTTTAGCGCCCACTTCTAAGGATCTTGTTCAAGCTGCCCTTTCCTCTAAGAGTCTTCGTGAGGTGGAAGCTGTTCTGGCGTTGGAGCACTTAGTGACGACGACATATGCGCCGCAGCACTACGACTCATCGACGCAGCAATGATGGCTTCACCGGCAGCCTCCTCACCAGCAGTTTGCATTAACAAACACCTCCGAACATGTAAAATATTTCTGCGGAGCGCTCGCGGCTTGCACTCGAAGCTAACGGACCTCCGATGCCACGTGCAAGCGTACCGCTTCCCTTTTATGGTGATTTTCGAGTCCCGTGTGTGAACAATTTCGGATGATCGGCTACTATCTTTACCACTCACATCGGCATAAGGGTCTCAGCCGACTCCTACTTGGTATTCGAATCGATATTCTGGCTTCTGAAATTGAAGACGCACCACATGACAGAAATGAATACATATGTGTAACGAAAGTGATAGCCTCCCAAAAGTTTACAGTCATCGGTGTATAACCTTAAACCAAATTGACCGTTTGATGTTTCAAGACTAGAAAGCTTGGTAACGGAAACTGCCGCGCCGCATATTATACACGCTGACTTCAACGCTCGTAACGAACATAGGGGTAGTTTGCATAGTTTTCACACATGCTCACGTGGAGGCAAACTTGCGGAGCTTTTAGCAAAGTATTCCATTGAACCGCTGAATGATGTTAGAGTTGCTTCCTTGAAGAGTCCAAGGGTCTCTCGTTGCATTGACATATCGTCTGTATCAAGGAACACTACAAGGCTATTCAGTTGGTACACTGACATGGAAACGCGAGGTCGGGATCGCTATCCAATTCTGATATCAGTTTTTGATGCTTCGGCGTCACCGAGAAAAAAATCCGACAAGATCCATTGACTGGGAAGCGTACACAGAAGCAGTAAATAGAGGAATCACAGCCGCAACCATGAGCGCTGAGATCATTCCTACGATATCGCACTGCCTCAGAGAAAGCACACGTACCACAAGCCAGCACTGTGATGCACCAGCCAATGATGAAGAATTTCAGAGACTTGTTGCGATACGAAGGCGAGCGGAACGCAAAGCGACAAGGACAGGGGCGTAGCCAGAAATTTTTTTCGGGGGGTGGGGGGGGGGAGGGCACCTCCTTGAAATGGTCATTTTTCGCTCTGTACGCCATGGCGAAAACAATTGGGGGGGGGGGGGGGGGGGCACGTGTTCGGTGTGCCACCCCCTGGCTACGCCACTGGCCAAGGACTAAAAACATCGAAGATCTTCGTGCTTGCCGGCGTGCACAGAGACATATCCATCGCTACTTAACTACGCTGAAGAGACAGAGATGGAGGAACTTTTGGGCAACTCTGGACGTCCGAAAACCGTTAGCCAAAGTCTGGCGTGTAATGAAAGGAATCCGCAGAGAGCCCCAGCAACCATAGGTCGGCGATCTCGCTCATGAATCGACTCACTCGGACTCACTCAAACTCATATAGAGCCGTTAGTTTGAGTCTGAGTGAGTCCGGGTGAAATTTTCGTGAGAGTGAATCCGAGTGAGTTCGGCCCAAGACACTTTTGGTGAGTCTGAGTCCGAGTGAGCCCAAAGCGCAAGATGTTTTACTTGAGTGAGTCTGAGTGAGTTCCACTTTTTCTTCCCGACGTATGGTCCTATCCGCTTATCTTCATCATTACTATGAGCCTTACCTGGATTCACGTTTATCCTCACATCTCCTCATATATATTGCAAAGCAGTGCCGTTCATGCACCATTTCAATATTTACTGATCAGAGGCGCGAATAACATAGGGGGTGCGCTGACCTCCACCCCGACAACTCTTCCAGGGAAATTCTTGATAAATATAGCTGATGTCATCTCTTTCAAGAAAAATGACCTTACTACTGGTTTGCGAGCCCTCATAACTCGTATGCGAATGTACTATATCAAAAGGCGCCACGAACACCGATTATGTGAGATATTGGTGTTAGAGAGCACTGACACAAAGGTCGAAAAAGCTAATTCTAGGCTAACGGACTCATCAGTCGACTTACTCGGACTCACTCAGACTCAGATCGAGCTGTGAGTCTCAGTGTGAGTGAATCCGGGTGAGTAATGTTTTGGTGAGTTGGAGTCCGAGTGAGTCCGGTTGAAGAAAATTTTCGCGATTGGGAGTCCGAGTGTGTCCGCCTCAGGAAAATTTTGGTGAGTCTGATTCCGAGTGAGCTCTAAGCACAAAATGTATTTCATGAGTGAGTCTGAGTGAGCTCCAAATGTTTTGCCGACCTATGCCAGCAACTTCAACCGTTCACAGCGCTCTCACTTCATGAGAAAATGCCGCTCAAGGCTGCTGCCGGCGAATATTATAGGGGTCTGTCTGGATGCCCAGGACTGCCGCCAAGAACCAACAGTTTCATCTCTAATGCACCACATTCAGCTATACCAGCTTTGGATACTCCATTTTGTCGGGAAGAACTGAGGGCTGCTGTCAGTCACTGTAACAAATGCTCTTCTCCAGGACACAACGGAATTACGTATACAGCTATCGCACATTTATCGCAAAACTCTCTTCTTCGGCTGCTGGATTTGTCTGGCCTCATGTGTTTTCTGTGTTCATCAAGCACTTTTTCTAATGCATTCGTACCAAAGAGCTCGCCTCAACACCCTCTTACAGAATTGTACAATGATTCTTGGATAAATGCAGAAGTTCTTGCTGAATGGAAGCCGGCAAAAATTATCCCAGTTATGAAACCAAGCAAACAAAGAACGAGCTATGCCTGTTTCAGACCTATAACTCTTTTAAGTTGCATCGGGAAACTGTTGGAAAAAAATGGTACAGAACACACTAACATGGTTACTTAAAAGTAGAAAACTTTACCGACAAGAAATGAATGGATTTAGGCAACACCGGTCGGCTATTGAAAACGTTATAGCCTACATTTCATCAATTTAACAATAACCTACACAGGGACTCATAAAAATTGCCATTTTTCTGGACTCTGTGTCCCACAATACTTGAAGTTCTGATTGTCATCGGTCTTGGAGGAAGAGTGTACACATGGATTGCGGACTAGTTGCAAGGGCGACAACTATTCATGAGCACCACAGGAGGCCATACTGCATACTACGCTATAAAGGAGGGTGAACCACAGGGCACAGTGCTTAGCCCTTTACCGTTCAATTTTGTTCTTATTTGTGGTAACTCCACACAGAGGGACGAACTCGTGGAACGTCTTTATTCCATTGGCTCCATACCCACGGTAACACACACAACGCAAAAACCCCTCAAACAAGTGCCGTGAATGCATACATCCAATCACGAACCTGCACATACACGTAACAAACAAACAAGTCCATGAAATGAAATCGCGGTGCAGTCTTTCACGTGCGCCTGTTCCGGTGCGAACGCACAGCGCGTTCGGTGCAAGGCCACGGAGCGTTCGGCGCAACGCCGTAGCGCGTTGGATGCAACACATGGCAACACTCCTTCCCTCCTATTTTGAAGATTGGCTATAACCCCAACGGTCCGGAGGTCTTCGCTTTCGGCAGCTGCTTCTAACGGTGATCCGTGGGGAGCAGTCAGGGCTGGGTGATGCTTGTGCTTGTTCCGGTACCAGCTGTGCATCATGTGGTTCTGGTGAACTAGGCACAAGCATTTCCGCAGGATGCAGCAACTCAATTTCACTACACTCACAGTTGCTGCCTGTTTCCACAAAATAATTTCGCAAATGATCGGCATGCATGTATCTCACACGGCCTCCGACAAGGACCAAATACGTGCATGGCGATTTCACACATGTCATTTCCGCGCAACCATTCAATACCTTCAATTCCAACTGAGCACACCAAAACAGCATCACCGACAGAAAAAGACCACGATACACCACGTCGCTTGTCTGCAGACAATTTCATCCTCTCCGCTTTGTCTGACAGCTCACTTCTAACATTTGCTTGAAGCAATGTTAGCCAAGTCCTCCGTTTGCGTCGCAGAAAGAGTTCGGCGGGCGTTTTACCTCTGAAGGTATGGGGCGTCGTACGGTAGGAGAACAAAAAGTTGTCGATCCTATGCTGCAGCGATCAGCCTTTCGATTTCTCTTCATCATCAAGAAGCTGTTTTAGAAGTGCTTTCTTTGTAGCCTGCACTGCTCCTTCAGCCACACCATTTGACTGTGCGTGCGGTGGTGGCGTGAGCGTGTGTTTTACACCGTTCGCGTTTAAGATTTCAAATTCGCAGTGAACTGACGGCCGTTATCAGTGACCATCACCTGTAAGCCCATGCGAGGCAAACAGAGAACGTACAGCTTCCACAGTTTTCGTATATGTCGTTTAATGCATTAGTTTCACTTCAAGCCTACATTATCGCGCTAATTGCGGAACTGCGGCTGGGCGCATCTGCACGGCGCGTGCACACAGCTCTTCGTGGACTGACGAAGACGACGATCGTTTGTCTTTGGAATAAACCCTGTTTTACTTGTGGACCTGCCCTGTGTCCGCTACGTTACTTCAGCGGCGACGAAGATGGGATGTTACTGCGGTATAATCTTCTGCTGAAGGCGGACGACCAGAATGCATGGGATCTCGCCCGCCAGCTTTCGATGGAGCAGCGGGAAGCTGGGGTACGTACCGCATACGTCTGGAAGCGTTCTTCGAGGGACATGAAGTAACCGATCCCGGGAAGCGCCGCGCCTTGCTTATTTCTTCGCTGAGCGACAGCGTTGTAGGGGTATTACAAAGACGTAATCCGAGCACCCCGGTCAACAGCTTAAGCTACGACCAGGTTGTGGAATGTCTGGAAGATCAGTACAACCCGCAAGCTAATGAAATAGCAGCCAGTTATGCGTTTTTCATGCGGAAGCAAAAGGAAGGCGAGAGTGTGCGAGATTTCATCGCGGAACTCAGGAGGCTAGCCGAAAGCTGCAACTTCGGTAGTACGATGGACCGTATGTTACGAGATCGCATCGTTTGCGGTATCCGGGACGACGACGCACGACGCTCTTTATTGACGCAACTTAAGCTGACCTTGAAAGAGGCCGAGGACTTCGCCAGGGCTTCCGAGAAGGCGCAGGAAGACGTCCGTGACATGCAGGAGACTGGCGTGGGCAACGGAAGTGGTACCACGAACGCCCTGCAGCGACTACGACGATGCGAGTACCGGCCGCCGAGCAGCAACCTGGAAAGCAGTCGCCCACGGTGCGAACGTTGCGACGGGCCGCATGATTCCAACGTGTGCCGACATCGAAACACCAAATGCCGTCAGTGCGGGAGAAAAGGTCACCTGGCCAGGGTATGCCACAGGAGTCGTTCCCGGACGTCAGGTGCATATGTCGTGGAACAAGATGAAAGCGAGAGCGAAGAATTTATGCTTGCCTTGGTGGCGCACAGTGCCACCGACAGGGACGTCTCGCGGCCTCTCGAGAAGGTTTTGACGAGGGGAGGGCAGAAACTGAGCATGATAATCGACACTGGCTCGCCGGTGAGTGTGATTCCAATGAGTGTACACGAGAGACATTGAAGGCGGTGGCCAGCTCTCACAAAAACTGCCCTGCGCCTGTCATGCTTTCTTGGACCCCTGCCCGTCATTGGCAAGTTAACCATGGATGTGAAGTCTGGGACAGTAACCGTGACCAGTACGTTAGTGGTGGTGGGCTGTCAAGGACCACTGCTTTGCGGCCGGCGTACGATAGAGGAATTTTGCAAGGCCGGCTTGTCTCTTTTGGACGCCAAAAGTGCTGCGTGTGTAAACTTTGTTCAAGAGAATGCGCAGTTGAAAGCCCTACTCGAAGAATTTTCGCAGCTGTTTGACAACAAACTGGGTTGCTGTGAAGGGCCTCCCGTTAAACTATACATCAAGGAAGGCGCTCGGCCTCGGTTTTGCAAAGCACGGACCGTGCCTTATGCATGCGTTCCCAAGTCTCAGCAGAGATTGATCGCCTAGTGGAAGAAGGAGTGTTTTCCCAGATCAGCGTCTCTGAATGGGCAACGCCGGTAGTTCCCGTGGCGAAAAAGAACGGTGACATAAGACCCTGCGGGGACTTCAAGTTAACGGTGAATCCGGCGACCTACTTGGAACAGTATCCTCTGCCGAAAGTTGACGATATCTTCGCAGCGCTTGCTGGAGGTGAAGTCTTTAGTACGTTGGACCTACGTAACGCATACAACCAGCTTCCTTAGACGACGAAGCTAAAAAGATCGCAGTGCTGAACACGCATAAGGGATTTTACTGTTACAATCGCCTGGCTTTTGGAATCGCTTCAGCCCCAGCTCTGTTCCAAAGACGCATGGAATCAGTCCTCCGAGGCCTGCCAGGAGTGAAAGTCTACCTAGATGACATTATCGTCGCGGAAAAGAAGCACGATATGTCTGTATTGCGACAAGTGTTCCAACGACTGCAGGACAGCGGCCTGAAGCTGAATAGAACCAAGTGCAGATTCCGAGAAAAGCAAGTCACATTTCTGGGGCACCGCATCGACGAAAAAGGCCTGCATCCTTTGCAAGACAATCTCGGCGCCATACTAGGTGCACCGGCGCCAACCTCGGTGAGCCAGTTGAAATCTTTTCTTGGCTTAATCACGTATTACTCCAAATTCTTGCCAAACCTCTCAACCATGCTAGCACCACTGTATGCATTGCTGACGAAGGGAGTTGCCTGGAAATGGGGACAGGCGCAAGAAAGCGCATTTCAAGAAGCGAAGAAGGCTATGAAAAAGGCAAACTTTCTAATTCATTATGATCCTTGTAAGCTACTTCGGCTTGAATGCGACGCTTCCATGTATGGTTTGGGTGCAGTGCTGTCTCATCGCATCAACGGAAAAGATTACCCGATAGGTTTTCGATCGAGAACATTGACAGCAGCAGAGAAAAATTACTCGCAGTTGGAAAAGGAAGGGCTTGCCTTAGTCTTCGGTGTGACCAAGTTTCGAGATTATCTTTTTGGCAACCGGTTCACGCTGGTCACTGATCACAAGCCATTGACCGGGCTTTTTCATCAGGACAAGCCCATTACACAAATGGCAGCAGCAAGGATCCAACGCTAGGCATTACTCTTGTCAGCGTATCAGTATGAATTGGAATATCGGAAAGGACAGCTGAATAGTAACGCCGATGCTTTGAGCCGCTTACCTCTGCCTAATCAAGAAAGTGCTGGAGAAAACTCTTCCGTAGAATACGTGCTGCACGCGCAAGCATTAAACGAGTTTGCTCTGTGTCCCCAGAAGCTAGCAAAGCACACCGCTGAAGATAGGGTGCTTCGTCAAGTAATGACATGGATTCTGCGGGGTTGACCAGGAAAACTGAGTGCGGAGCAACAGTGTTTCCGACCTTTCTTCACTCGTAGGGATGAGCTGACAGTGAGCAACGGATTAGTTTATTGGGGCCACCGTGTCATTTTGCCGGAGAGAACGCGTTCTTTCATGTTGGAAGAATTGCACGAAAGCCATCCGGGCATCACGGCAATGAAGAGCCTCGCACGCGCGTTGTTTTGGTATCCTGCTCTGGACCACGATATAGAGAGGCTGGTAAAAAGTTGTCCACACTGTGTGCAGTGTCTGCCACTACCTGCGGCTCAGGTTCCCTGAAGTTGGCCTGAAACTGACAAGCGCTGGTCTCGGCTGCATGTCGACTTTGCTGGTCCGACTGAAGGTCACATGATCCTTGTGCTGGTGGACGCAGGTACGAAATGGATAGAGGCAGTCCCACTCAAAACAGCGACGGCTGATACCACAGTGGAAGTCCTTCGGAGTATTTTCGCTCGGTTCGGCCTGCCTCACACAGTTGTGTCTGATAATGGTCCCCAATTCACCAGTGTGGTGACAAAGACATTCTTTCGGGATAACTATATCCGTCACGTGACAACTGCCCCTTATTATCCGCAGTCGAACGGGGCAGCAGAGCGAGCAGTGCGCACTGTTAAGGAAGCACTAAAGAAGAACAAAGTGGGGTCATTGAAATGTCGCCTTGCTAAATTCTTGCTTCGTTACAGGGTGACGCCGGTAAAGGACGGCAAATCGCCCGCAGAGATGTTGCTAGGTGCCCAACCAAGAACCAGACTAAGTGCTCATTTCCCGGAGCAAGAGGGCACAAAGGAGACGGTCAAGGCCGCGGCACCACCTTCCCGGAACACGAGTTTGGTCACGACAGTATAACCGCTGTGGACAGAGATGGCTGCCTGGTACTGTCACGGCTGCCAGCGGGGTCGGCTGCTCACCGTTGATACGGAAGAAGGAGAACAGCAACGACATATCGACCAAGTGCGATTTCGGGAAGCGCAGCAAGAAGCCTCCGCGGCTCATTCAAGGGAGAGTGAAACGGACATCGGCGCTGAAGGTTCGCTGCCACAACAACTACCCGCAGGGGAACTCTGCGAACAGACAGACAAAGGGGCGGGTACAGACCAGCCTGCAAGCGCTGTGGAAGACCCGGTCCTACCCAGACGTTCAACTCGCAAAGAAGAGTTCCGGACAGGTTTTAGAAGGAAGTTCAGTATCTCACCGGACACTTTAGGGAAGGAAGTGCTGTATCGCGCTAATTGCGGAACTGCGGCTGGGCGCTTCTGCACGGTGTGTGCACACAGCTCTTCGTGGACTGACGAAGACGACGATTGTTTGTCTTTGGAATAAACCCTGTTTTACTTGTGGTCCTGGCCTGTGTCCGCTATGTTACTTCAAAGCCATTTTGAACACTCATCCACAGCGACCAAGAATATGTGCCATTCCTTTGGAAAGCTTTGATGAAGCGCAAAACGACACACGGACACAGGAAGGCACATATGGACACTACACAGCGCTGCTAGCAACAACATGTTTATTTTCGAAATCAGACTGCTTTTAAACCATAATCGCCAGGCAGAAAGTTCAGCACGTGACATTACTCGAATCATTGCGCGACAAGTCACTATCAAAACCAGATACTACCTTGTATCACCGCTTACGCAGGAAACCCAACTCCTTGTTTGACAATGCTATGGAAGGCATACTGATGCACAAATCACCGAGTTCATCGATAAGTTCAGCTTCAACGATTAGACGCGTGGTTTCATCTTTATGTCGACCTACAATGACAGTGTTCTCGAACACAGGCTGACAACCACATGCATGAACGTGAAGAGCGAGAAATCCTTCAGGCGGAAGTTTATTCGACTTGTAGTTGTGCTCTCTTAGCCGTTCATTCACACACCTACTAGTTTGGCCGACATATTGTTTCCCACATGAGAAAGGAATACGATAAACAACAAACATCGTGCACTCTACAAATTTGTTCCTATGCCTCTTTGTGCACAAAACATGTTCCCTTCGAGGAGTTGAGTGGCCGAGTGACGGACGTATCCGGTTTTTAGATTCAGGACTTGTTTGTTCTGACAACCGGCTATGCTGGTGCTATGAACCACGAGCTCAAAAAGCGTTACTTCCATTTCATTCGAATCATTCCAAGCTAACCAAGAGAGCTATCGTGACGACGTGCCTCAGCAACGCATTGAACAAGTCATGTGCCCACTTAACGAAGCAAAGCTTTCATAATCAGATCTTACGATTGCAAGAATCTGGTTATCCGGATGATGTTTCAGTGTCCGTTGCAGAAAAACAGTTGAAAAGAATTCGCGGAAGTGTAAGCCAGCAAAACGCTCATGACCATTTAACGGCAGAAACGAGATGCACGGCCGCAATTCCATATGTTCACCAGCTGTCACACAATCTCAAGAAGGTGGCGACTCGCGACAATATTATGGTGGTATTTTCAGTGCTTGATAAACTCGGGCAATTGTGTGCTATGACTAATCCATCTCGAAGGGAACATGTTTTGTGCACAAAGAGGCATAGGAACAAATTTGTAGAGTGCACGATGTTTGTTGTTTATCGTATTCCTTTCTCATGTGGGAAACAATATGTCGGCCAAACTAGTAGGTGTGTGAATGAGCGGCTAAGAGAGCACAACTACAAGTCGAATAAATTTCCGCCTGAAGGATTTCTCGCTCTTCACGTTCATGCATGTGGTTGTCGGCCTGTGTTCGAGAACACTGTCATTGTAGGTCGACATAAAGATGAAACCACGCGTCTAATCGTTGAAGCTGAACTTATCGATGAACTCGGTGATTTGTGCATCTGCTTGCCTTCCATAGCATTGTCAAACAAGGAGTTGGGTTTCCTGCGTAAGCGGTGATACACGGTAGTATCTGGTTTTGATAGTGACTTGTCGCGCAATGATTTGAGTGATCTCACGTGCTGAACTTTCTGCCTGGCGATTATGGTTTAAAAGCAGTCTGATTTCGAAAATAAACATGTCGTTGCTAGTAGCACTGTGTAGTGTCCATATGTGCCTTCCTGTGTCCGTGTGTCGTTTTGCGCTTCATCAAAGCTTTCCAAATGAATCACCAACAAGCCCACATTGCAACCCTCGTTGCCATTCCTTAGCTGCAAAACCTAAATACACTCTTTTCCATGGGAAATCATTCACTCACCACTGAAACAAAGGCACTGGCTGCGTCGCCGGGAGTACTGACTGAGGTGTTTTACATTGGCGTACCACTTGTTCTATACTCCATCTCACAATTACCTTGCAGCACTGCCGAAGCTACGAGGAGTAAACAGGCAGTGTCCTTGCGCAGCACGTAATATAGTCCCGGGCTCAACTCTCATTATCAACGAGGTGCAAGTGCTTTAGCTGTGCTTCTCGCATGACGCGTTACGGCTATACATGGCACGTTAGGCCCTTCACGCATGCACTTCGAAATTTCTGAAATAATGAAGAGATTACCGGCTGGTAGCCGTAATAACCACCCTAACCGCGGTGACGTACAGCAACATGGCAGCCCCCATACACCCCAGACCACCCGCTTCGATCCGAATTCGTGCTTTTTACTGGCTCCCTGTCCGGACAGCCAGAAATAAGTGGCATAATCTGTCATCCCTTCGTCTAATCTAACGCTGAGGGCAAATAATCAGGTATCTTCTTTCGCAATTATTCATATCGCTCGTGTGTTTTGGTGCTGCTAGGACTACTGAGGCGATGCCAAGCCGTAAAAGTGGTTTGATGTTAACTGAGCAGATGCCGCCACAACATTAGCGTTCGTGATGCGTTGACGATGCGAAACACCCTGAATGTCTATATTGTTTTCTGTGCCAATGATTTGCTGTTCCACTCAAGAATGGTACGTGATTGCTGCTGAAAGGGCGTCGACCGTGCTGACAAAAAAGAACTCGGTGAAAACGCCAGTATGAACGCTGTTATAAAAATGCCCCCACCTCCCCGAAGGGAAATCGTGAGGAAATGCGAATGCATTTCGCGCGCGCTTCACTCCATTTATATATGGTGGTTGTGGTTCGAAGAAGGAAAAGGCGCCTAATTTCTTCAGCCCGGTCGGGAGCCCGGCGCAGCGCCTGTTTTTTTTTTTTTTTTTTTTTTTTTTTTTTTTTTATCGCGGGAGCTCCGCCGACCTCCCGCGATGCGAGCGCCCTCACGCACCAGAGCGCGCTCCTCCTCTCCACTTCTGCCATCGCCTTGAGATGCGCCCAGCCAGCGAACGGTCGAGAGTGAGGCGCGAGCGGACGGGAGAGTGGGGCGCAGGGAGGAGAGAGAGCGAACGGTGAGAGAAGCGGCGAAGCACTGCACCTACCCTCTCCTACACTCTCTCCTACACTCTATGGGAGAGGGAGTGAGAGCGGAGAGATAACACCTGCCGGCGCGTGGACACCTCCTCAACCTATCCTCCTCCGCGGACAACGCCGGACAACGCCACCTGACATAGCCCGGCTAAGAAATGCATTCGCATTTAAAAGAACCGCGTTCCTCACTAACACCAGCGAACACGCCCTGCACAAGTGGGTTTCTGAACATAAAGAAACGGCGAGGTGGCGTTCCCGCAGAGGTTTTTGCGTTTTGTACAAACTGGAGGGAGTAAGTATCGACAAGGTAGGCGAGCAGACGCCAAAGAGACGACGAGCAGACGACGCGACGCGGATGAACACGTCTCGAGGGGGCTTTCGCCACAGTGCTGCAAGGTATTTCTGAGATGGAGTATAGAGCATTATCTATGTCTTGCCCCCCACACCATTGAACGTGCCACTGCATTTATTTTGGTGATCCCCATAGGCGTGCGCACGAGGGGGGGGGCAGAGGGGGGCAACCGCCCCCAAGTTACCTAAGCAGGGGGGGGAGGGGCGCAAAGTCGGCCCTATAATACAACCATTCTCAACTGCCAGTTCCAATCGACGAATCCAAAATTGCTGTTGCTCATTTGAAACGCTTTTTGGCCAACCGTGCCAGGTCATGTTCCGAACGCTCGTTAGGAGCCGGTCATGGTCTGTTGCACGTTCAATATCTTTGGCTGTGAGTGGCATGTACGACTAGCGCAACGGGCATAGGGACGACGCTGACAGCATCTTGGTCAGTGCAAGAATAACAACGACGTTTATTGAGTGAGCCACAGCTTATCAAGGCACGACCGAGCTCACCGAACATACTGCGCAGCACTGCTGCGCATCCACGCCGATTGTATCAGTACACGTGCCCGATACATACTCTCTCGTGGAACAAACCGAATAAACACTTAACAAACATTCGCCACAGCTTATGGCACTTGATTAAAGTGTTCGTCATAGCGCAGTCTGAGGGGGGCCGGCTGGTACGCGTCGACCTTCTCGAAGCTGGCGGCTGTCGGATGCCTGTCGAAGAATCGCAGCCACTGGCTGGTAGCGATGATCCCTCGGGTGTTTCCGGAAATGTCGCTTCCGCTGCTTGTGCGGTTGGTTCTGATTGTGCGGTAGGACACGATGAACGGGAGTTGACACTGGGGGGGCGATCGGAGATCTCTGTTCTGCCGCGTTCGTTCTCCGAGGCGCACGCGATTAGCTGAAGCGGGAGAAACCACGTGACTTTTGGAGGCGCGGCCTTGTTTTTTTGTTGTTTGACCTTTTCTTTGTATTTTCTTTTCTGGTGACGTCATACCGCGTCATAACGAGCATGTCGTCTGCTACAAACGAACGGTGATCGAGGTTGTTCCGCCGCGTTCTCGCGCGTGGAGAAGCGATGGCGCGCGGCGGCTGCGACTGCTGCAACAGCTGATTTTCAGAAAATGGTGCTCACGATGGGTGTGTATCTTGTTGCGTTGGCGTTACTCGACGAGGCAGAGTGGTTGGAGGTGCGAAATGCGTTTGAAGAGGTGAGCGAGGATGAATTCCGGAGTCGCTTTCGTTTCTCGAGACGAACGGTGCGTTGGTTGTGCGGCGAACTCAACCCCATCATCGGGCGCCAGCGGTATTTCAACAGAGCGGAAAGTGTTGTGCGCGCTGAGATTTTTTGTTAGCGGATGCTTCCAGCCTACTGTCGGCAGCGAGGAATTCATCGGCCTGTCGCAATCGTCCGTCAGCGACACAATCCACGAGGTGGCACACGCCATTACTGTCGTTGGCGGGTAGAAACGGTGGGTGGCGTTCCCGGAGACCACAGACGCGAACAAAGCCGGCGTGGGCGCGGCTGGTGCGGATTCCCGGTTTGCTCGGGTGCGTCGGTGGTACCCTCATCGCCATCCAAAAGCTCCATGGCCTGAGCCCTCCGCACACGGCGAATTACATGTTACGGAAGGGCTTCTGCGTATTGAACACCATGATCGTGAGTATTCATGCATTGTATGCGTAGCGAATTGTTTCATTTGCTTTGTTTAAATTTTCCGTTTTAGCGTGTTGCGACAAAACATAGCGGGCGCGGTATTTTCGATCTATACAGAACGGGAATGGGTTCGTTTCAGGGCACTTCGCTTAGGATAAGCGATGAAATCATGCGATGCGGAGTACGATGTGGTTCAGAGGCGTCCGTTGTGCTTGAAGTTACCGTTGCTCGATCGCCAAGTGTACCGTAAAGCTTGATTCACGATGTGGATGTGGTGAGAGTAACGCTCCCAGCAAGTGCCGTAGTAAATTCGCGGTCCTGTGCTCCGTCCTCATTGTTCATTGTCGTGATGGGCGTTACGTGGATCTATACAAGTGCATTAAATATGTGTTGTTTCATTACTACTTAAGGGACAGTAGGATTGGGCGTGTTGGTATGACATGATAAAGAGTGCTTAACAGCGCAAACGACAGGAGGGGATAGAAGAGACAGACTCTTTCTCTTCTAGAGAAGAGAAAGAGTGTCTTCTCTTCTAGAGAAGAGAAGAGACAGAGCCTGTCTCTTCTCTTCTATCCCCTCCTGTCGTTTGCGCTGTTAAGCACTCTTTATCTTTCATTACTCCATTTCAGTCACGAGTTTGTCATGCTGCATGCAGTTCGTGATACATTGGCTTAAACATACATCAATAATTTGGTTAAATGCCTGCTGTGGCCGGAAGCTGGGTTGTCCAAACAGTAAGCATGCAGACTACCTTATGACACTGCCTTGACGAAGCCACGTCCACTTGTTAGAACTGACGGTACAAGTCCTACCTTGTCGACGCTCTGTTGATAGCCATATTTGAATAGTTGCCGCAGACAGATGTAATTACATCAACACAAAGAGTTTTGCAAGGTATTTTATGGATACAATTTTGGCTGAATTCAATTCTGCAGATATGTGATGCCGACTTCTGGATTCTGGACGACAATCTGTTTCCCCTGGTCATGTCATGACTCGTGGGTGTGGCAGAGGAGCTCTCTTCTTGCACCTGGATTCAGAACTGCGGCTTGGTGAATACTTGCTTGGTAAGTGGTCGCAGAATTTGCCACATTCAAAACAATATTTCCACACGTTTATTGCCTTATTTTGATGTATTGTATTTCAGCCACAAAAACTGTTGTCATGCTGGGCACAGACCGTGCCGCTCTGTTTGGAAAACTTCTTCGCGATATTTTTTCAGATCATTCTGTTATGATCACATGCAGGACGCGAACAGTCAGGTTCATATGAAAGCTTACGCGAGCACCAACGATAACGCTGGATGGTCTGATGAGTGCTTTGTAAAAGACGATGCATTCCACCAATGGTCAGATTACTTGACAGCCGACGACTGTTCACTTACAGCGTGAATCGCTCGAACCTAGTATTTTCATTTTCCGGGCACAAGTTTGTCCAAATAAAAAGTTTAGTCTTCAACACGCAATTGCTGCCCTCGTCAACATTACGTCCACATGACAATATCACTACAGCTGTCACACTACCCATGTGCAGAAGACTCCGGCTATCCGTTAGAACTGTGGTTGTTGATACCAGTGCCCGGACGACCAGCTCGTGGCACCCCGGGAGCCGCTACAAGGCCCACACCACCATGCACAGTAGTGTAGAGAGGTGCATCGGGGGTTCTAAAGAGCAGGTTCTGCTGCTTGCAGCATTACTGGACCCTGCTCTACGTTCCCGGTTGAGAAGCCACCATCTGCACAACGCAATGTTGTGCACAGTTGCGTGCGCAGCTCTGCACAGCATTGCGTTGGCGGCACATGAGCCTGCTCTCGAAGGGTATTACGACAACACCGACGACGCCGCAGGTGTACCTGAGCGTACAGCAGCTGTGCAACTGCGTGGTGAATCTATTTCGAGGACCGTGGAGCCCGCATGCTGAGTACCTGCATTGGGTACTGTTGGGTATTGGGTGTCTCAGCTTGCGGCTGCATCTGCGCAGAGCTGATAGTCGAAGCGGACAAGGCGACGGTGAGTTAAGGCAACATTTATGTACAGAATAAACAGAGGCGTTACATAATCGGCACTGGGGCCGACAGCTTATTGGGCTCGCACTGAGGTGCGATGACGACCCGGGATTTCTTCAGTCGCTGTCCCTCGTCACTCCGCGGCTTGGTTCTTTTATAGCCCTTGGGACCCCTTGCATCAGCCAGTAGGTCGAAGCCTCCAATCAGGAACCGCCGTTGGTCGCTGGCTGGAATCGGACCCGTCGATGAGAGGCTTGCTGCACGGTGCGTGAGGATTGCCGTCGGTTACGTCAGGCGCACCGCAAGAGTCGCCGTGGATTGCATGAGACTCCCGCCTTGATTGGCGCACATTGCATCAGGCACCTCGCTGGTGTTGACGCTGGTTGCATCAGACAGTCTATCGATGTTGACGCTGGTGTTGACGCTGGTTGCATCAGGCGTTCTACCAGCTTGAATACTTTGCCGAAGCAATGAAGTTTGGGGTTGAGAGCCCTGGCATTACAGCACCCCCGCCGCCAGACAATGCGCCGGGAAGTCGAGCTGCTTCCACGTGGCTCGGATGTCGGGCGCGCTCGTTCGCCAGGTCCATCTAGGTTCACCAGCAGTGTCATGGGGAAGATGTGGCTCTAGGCTCCATTCCGTGGACAGATCCCATTCTTCAGGCAGGATCCCAGCTCCATTGGCTTGTCGCCAAGATGTATCGACTAGCTTCGCTCGTCTCTGCTGACGATCTTTGGCCGCAAGACTTGTTGATAGTTCTGCAACTTGTCAAGAACGGTTCGACAACAGGCAACACACGACACAAGCAAGTGCCTTCGGTCACCCGACAGACCACCAGACATAATATTGCATAATATATTCCTAGCTACATGTCTATCGAAATTTCGTCCCCTCTACATCAAGAGGCACATGTGGGACACAAAACTCTTAAAACCAGAACTCAGAATAATACACGTGCAACAAACGCAATGAAATAGATTACAAAATGAAGTTGGCCCCTTGAGATCACTCAGGATAGGAGCGCTCGGCTGAGACCGCAATGAGGACAAAATTTTGCCCCTATCCGCCAGCGAAAGACCGAAAGGATAGCCGAAGATGGTACTTATTAGAACGCACGGCTCAGGGCGTCTGCGTTAGCGTTTAGCTTTCCTTTCTTGTAACAAACGTCTAAGTTGTGCTGCTGGAGTATCATGCTCCACCTCAGTAACCGGCCACTTTTAGACGAAAGTTATTCAACCAGGTTAGAGGACAGTGGTCCGTTTCGACCACAAACTTTGAACCGGAGACATAACAGGCCAGCTTTTGAACGGCCCAAACCAGGCAGGCGCATTTCTTTTCAAATGTACTATATGCCTCTTCCCTGCAGCTCAGCTTTCGGCTTAAATACAAAACTGGTCTTTCGTTACCACCACTGTCTTCCTGGCACAGTATAGCTCCCATTCCACGATCACTCGCGTCGCATTGAATCATAAAGCCTTTGGAAAAGTCGGGTGCCATGAGAACGGGCTTTTCGCTTAAGGCTTGTTTCAGCATGCAAAACGCATTCTCTTTTTCTGAGTCCCACGTCACTTTAACCGGCTCCGACTTCCGAAGTGCGTCAGTTAAAGGGCTGGCAATGCTAGAGTAGTTCTGCACGTAATGCTGATAGTATCCAGCTAGGCCCAAGAAAGCCCTTATCTCCGATTTTGTGGTTGGTCGTGGATAGTTCACGACGGCGGCTACCTTAATTTCTGAAAGTCTGCGCCGGCCACGCCCCTAAACGTGTTCCAGGTAAGACACCTCACCGCACCCTAGGTGACATTTAGCAGGTTTCGCGGTAAGACCTGCTTCTTTCAACTTGTTCAGCACGACTCGCAAATGCTCGATATGTTCTTCCCAGCTGTTTGAGAAGATGGCGACATCGTCGAGATACGGAAGTGCGAACTCGGACAGGCCATTAAGAACGCGGTCCATTAGACCCGAAAAACAATAAGGTGCATTTTTTCAGTCCAAAACTCGGCATGAGTGGACGATACGTTCCGAATGGAGAAACGAACGCGGCGTAGCGGCTAGCGCGCTCCGTAAGAGGGACCTGCCAATACCCTCGCACGAGGTCTAAGGCGTGGGTTCGAATCCCACCGCTGCCACCACTGTTGGGTATCGGGTAAGTCTGGTCTCTAGTTATGGCGTTGAGGCGCCGATAATCGATGCATGGTCTAGGATCCTTTCCCGGCACTTGAACCAATATTAGAGGAGATGTATAGTCACTCTCACCCGGTACTATGACTCCCAACTCAAGCATTCTATCGATCTCACCTTTCATGATCTGCTTTTGCACAGGGGAACATCGATACGGCTTACTACGGATTGGTACCTCAGACGTAAGCTCGATGTCGTGTTCAACCACCGTCGTTTTTCCGGGACGGTCCGAAAACACTTCTTTAAATTCAGAAACAATCCTTCTCAAGTCTTCCTTCTGGGCTTCACTTAACCTTGGCTCCAGGTTCAAGTGTTCCAACATTACCTCTGAACCCCTTTCGGTTAGATCCCTAGAAATAAGAATGTCTGCTCCTTCCTCCTCTGAAGCATTCAAAAGCAGATTTACGACCGCTTGACGTTGAACGTATGGTTTCATCAAGTTGCTGTGGTAAATTTTGTTTGACCGCCTCCCTAATTTCACTTCGTAGTTGGTATCGGAAAGCTTAGATATTACTTTAGCGGGCCCCTCCCAGTGAACTTCAAGCTTGTTCTTGGACGGCCGTAGCAACATTACCTGGCTTCCCACTTCGAAGGTACGTTTTTTTTGCTGATTTGTCGTAGTACTCCTTCGACAATACTTGTGCCGCCTTCATATGGCTCTCCACAAGATCTTTTGTTTTTCCGAGCCTCTGAAGGAGGTCCAAAACATACGCAACTACATTAGGGTCCTCATCAAATCCCTCCCAGGATTCGCGTAGCATTCGCAATGGCGTTCTTAAACTCCGGCCATACACAAGCTCTGCGGGGCTAAAGCCAGTGCTCTCATGGGGAGCAGATCTCAAAGCAAACATAGCGGGAGGAATACATGCTTCCCAGTCGCATTTGTGCTCATAGCAAAGAGCTCTCAAAACCCGTTTCAGAACCGAATGCATACGCTCTACCGGATTAGATTGCGGATGATGGATCGAGCTGTGGACCACCTTGATGCCGCATTTGTCTAAAAAGGTAGAGGTAAGGCAACTGGTGAAGACGCTGCCGTTGTCGCATTGAATTTCCGACGGAAATTCGACACGCGCGAATATCGAGAGCAGAGCGTCCACGACATGAGGAGAATTGAGCTCCCTAAGTGGTACCGCTTTTGGAAATTTTGTGGCTACACAGAGGGCTGTCAGGATGTATCGACAACCTTGCCTTGACTCTGGCAATGGCCCGACGATGTCGATTACTAGGCGCCGAAAGGGTTCTGTTATAAGTGGCACAAGCTTCATGGGTGCCTTCCACTTGTCGGTGGATTTCCCCACCCTCTGACAAGTGTCGCAAGAGCGCACAAAGTCTTCGGTGTCCTTCCAGCATTTCGGCCAGTAAAACTCAAGGGAAATTCTAGCCTTGGTCTTCTTTAAGCCTAGATGCCCTGCCCACGCGTTTTCATGCGCAATCTCCACTAGCTGGCGACGATACTTATGCGGTATCAAGAGCTGCTCATACTTGCGACCTTTCACATCTGTGTAGCTACGGTACAAAAGCCCTGATTTCTCATAAAAAGAAACATTCTTTTTCTTAGTACCTAATTTTAGACTTTCCATCAGCGCTTTAATCGAGAGGTCCTCACGCTGTTCTCGAATGAGCGTCTCGCGATCAACCTTCGACAGCTCACACCAGCTTTCAGCTACAGGTGAGAGTGCAGCGCCCGTCTCGCCCAACGGCGCCACTTCGGTTTCTCCCCCCGACGGAAACGGCGCTACCCGCTTCATCTACGGGCGGCTCGAGTAACCCAACCCGAGAGTCCTCTGTGCGAGGCGCAGTAGACTCGCAGCCAAGGTCACGCAGCTCGGCCGCTTTTGCAGGTGGTGTTTTACTACATGGACCGAGATCAAGTTCCTGTGAAAGCTTCCGCGCTTGCGATCGCGTGAGGGCCATGTACGCAATGCTGGAAAAGAACGATTTACCCTGCTTTTTGAGAAGCTGCTCAGAGTTATTCGAAAAAAGATAAGGAAAACAATCGGGAAGCGCGGCAGACACAGCCGCTTCGGTGTGAAGCTTGCCAAAAGAGCCTTCAATGACCACCGTCGCAATCGGTAAGCAAGCACTCTGCTCCTCGGCGACTTGCCTGATCCACGCGCATTCTCCTGTATAATCGTTCGGAGACACAAACGAAGGATGGACAACGTACATGGTTGCCGCTGAGTCTCGAAGTGCCCGACACGTTTTCCCATTGACACTAATCTCTTGAATATACGGCTCTAACAACTGCATGTTCTTTTCAGATTCCCGGATTGTTGCAAAAGCAAACTTTTGTTTACAATTCAAACGCCCGTGTGGTATCAGTGCGCTGCTTGGGAACCTCACCTGATTTCTGCGCTTCCGTTTGCCCATCCCTCACAGTCTCCTTCGTAAGAGACGGGTCTTTTCTGAAATTACGATTCGGAAAAGGTTTCCGTTCATCAGGCTTCTTTGGGAAGCCCTCCTTTCTCTCAGCTTTTTCCACGCGCACTGCCCTACTATGCAAGTTTCGGCGAGTGTAGTACTCTTCAGCTAACTCTGCTGCCTTGTTTAGCTGTACTTCACCAAGCTTATGCTGCAGCCAAAGCTTGACGTCATCCTCGATGCAGCGGTAGAATTGCTCCAATGCAATGCATTCTACCACCTCATCGCGATCGTCATAAACATCTTCGCCCTTGAGCCATTCAACCAAATCGGCTTTAAGACGAAACGCGAAGTCAACATGGGACTCATTACCCCTTTTTGCATACCGGAACCTTTGCCGGAAAGCCTCGGGTGACAGCTTATATCGTCTCAAGAGAGCTTCCTTAACCTCGTCATAGCTCTCAAACGCCTCCCTCGATAAGCACGTTATCACGTCGGATATTTCCCCGGGAAGCAGAGCTGACAGGTTCTGTGCCCAAAGAGACCGCTCGATGGCATTTCGCTCACAGACGTGTTCGAACTTGACGAGATACTTTGCCATGTCCTCGCCTACTACGAACGGTGGCAGTTGGTCCCGAATTCTATGTCCACTGACCGGTACCGTTGCAGAAGCTACGCTAGGCGCCTGCGAACACTGTCGGAGCGCTAATTCTATTCTTTTTTCATCTCGAGGCGCTCTTGTCTTTCGGCCTCCTCGCGCTCACGGCGTTCTCGTCTTTCTGCCTCCTCGCGCTCGCGGAGTTCTCGCCTTTCTGCCTCCTCGAGCTCACGAAGTTCTCTTCTTTCAGCCTCCTCGCGGCGTCCTTTGATATCCGCCCAGGCCTCATCAACTTCCTCAGCCGTTACTCCCTCCTTCTTCATGATCTCAAGGATCGCTTGCTTTCGCTTCGCACGGCCCAAAGTAAGGCCGAGTTTCTCACAAATTTCGATGAGTTCCTTCACTTTAAGGTTCTCCATCGTTCACACTAGCCTCTTGCTGTTTGCCCTTGTTTAGAATCTACTTGCTGAACCCACTATAAGTCTACTAGCAAGACACGCAAGCAATTCTCAAAACTGCCGCGTTTACACCCTCCGCATTAACTTTGGTTTCAAAGCGCTCCTTCTTGGCTCGAAACAATCAAAGCTCACTCCAATGCTTCACACAGCCCTTCTCTAAACTACTACAACCTGTGCTAGAGGAGTCTGGTGAACTGAGGGGAAAACATCAGGCACTCACCGCATCGAGGTAGCTGACGCCGGCCGATCCCGCAGCTGCCATCCACTGTTGGGTATTGGGTGTCTCAGCTTGCGGCTGCATCTGCGCAGAGCTGATAGTCGAAGCGGACAAGGCGACGGTGAGTTAAGGCAACATTTATGTACTACAGAATAAACAGAGGCGTTACATAATCGGCACTGGGGCCGACAGCTTATTGGGCTCGCACTGAGGTGCGATGACGACCCGGGATTTCTTCAGTCGCTGTCCCTCGTCACTCCGCGGCTTGGTTCTTTTATAGCCCTTTGGACCCCTTGCATCAGCCAGTAGGTCGAAGCCTCCAATCAGGAACCGCCGTTGGTCGCTGGCTGGAATCGGACCCGTCGATGAGAGGCTTGCTGCACGGTGCGTGAGGATTGCCGTCGGTTACGTCAGGCGCACCGCAAGAGTCGCCGTGGATTGCATGAGACTCCCGCCTTGATTGGCGCACATTGCATCAGGCACCTCGCTGGTGTTGACGCTGGTTGCATCAGACAGCCTATCGATGTTGACGCTGGTGTTGACGCTGGTTGCATCAGACGTTCTACCAGCTTGAATACTTTGCCGAAGCAATGAAGTTTGGGGTTGAGAGCCCTGGCATTACAGTACATCGCCGCCTGCAAAGGCCTGGCAGCACTGTGCGGTGCGCATTTCTCTTTGTTTATTGTGTTTATTA
Source organism: Rhipicephalus appendiculatus (assembly GCA_030522465.1). Taxonomy (NCBI): domain Eukaryota; kingdom Metazoa; phylum Arthropoda; class Arachnida; order Ixodida; family Ixodidae; genus Rhipicephalus; species Rhipicephalus appendiculatus. Next base: position 34,810 of record JALIZH010021061.1, read on the forward strand.
TTGGCATGAAAAAAAAGCTCACTTTTTTTACGACACTTCTAACGTTTACTGCACATATCAGTGAAAAAAAACATTCTCCTTACAACGAATGGCCCCCCTTGTCGCACAATGCGATCCTGATGAAATAGTTTGGCCATATTGTAAAATTTCGTGCTTCTCTCAAAGCACAAGAGACAGCTCAACTGTGAATGGCTCACGGTGCCATTCGCAGCCAAAGTGGTAACCTGAAAAGGCTGTTTGAATCAAGACAGCAACATAGGCTAGTTTTAGCGCAACAAGGATCGAGCTTTTAAAAAAAAACATGAGGTGAACGACGTGAGTGCTCTGGGAAGTGAAATTTTATTACAAGTATCGCGAACAGTGCACATAAAAAGCTACATAAATATTCCTTTATTACATTGTAAAAGAACAAAAAAGTGTTCTCCTTTTATAATATCTATATGGAAATGTTACAAAGTGCCTGCTGCTCCTCTGCATCAACACACACACTTCGCAATACGAAAGCCATTGCAGTACATGAAAACAACGCAAATTCAAAGTGGTATTAATCGAACTCACTAAGAAAACTGCAAGTTGTGGGTTGCTGATATGTATTCCTCTAATAATTTCTGTTTGTACCCAATCACGTCTAAACACTTCTAAAAAGTATTTTTTGGTTTTGCAATATTTCAAAATTGCTGTGCATCCTAAACTATTCAGCAACTGCCTTGTTTTTTTTTTCTGGGATATAGAAAAATAAATAGAAAACATACAGTGCGCTACACTAGTGCACACGTATACACTATAAAAATAAAATACACTGCACTATGCGCATATACTACTACCAGGTGCTGAATGCATCACCTCGAATGCTGATATTAAAAAGACAATAATACTGCAGGAAAAAAAATTACCATTGGAACTACACTGTGCTATGTACAATGAAACAGCTCATGAGAGCTTCTGATTTCCAGAAAAAAAAATGCAGGGCACCATTAAAAAAAAGCAACATATCACAGCTCGGGATGTTGACAAATGAATCTACATTATGTACACCTATCTACAAACCACTGTGCAGGTGCCTCCCGCTGCAGCACTGCAGTGAGAGCCCGGGCGAGGGTACCAACGCCTTGCAGCTCGTGGACCATGTCACCAAAAAGTCGAACCTGGTGGTCGGCGGCTTTCCGATACCTGGCATCATCAGCTGTTGCAGTGCCTTGCTCTGCCTGGTGTTTGCAGCTAATAACTCCGGCGCCTCGGCCTGCTGGTTGCCCGCATCTTACAGCTGCGTCATGAGCTGGAAGCCAAGAAATGTGTTGCCATTATCATCTATGAATTTCTCGCTATCATTTTTTTCGCTAGAAGCTTTTGTTTGTGAAACATTTCAGAGTGCGCAACAATTTTCTCTCTGTTGAAAATCCATTGGCATCCATGAAGTTCACCACAATCAATACACTTCGTTTGTACAGACCAAAGTGAAACCGGAATTCATTTTCACTCATCTCATCAAATGCATCTCACACCCCTAATCACCACTGCACGAGAAAAACCAAACAGCCCTTTTCAGGGTTACACAACCGTTTGCCTGGCTTTATATGATGACCAACAGAAACCCTTGTTGCTGAATAGAATGCATTGCTGGGCGATTTGGTGCAATGTCTGAAAATAAAAGCGGAGCTCAGAAAGATGGGACACGAGACAAGAAGAAGACGGGAGAGCGCCCGTCCCGTCTTCTTGTCTCCCACCTTGTTGCTGCAGTATGCAAAATATACAGTAAGCAGGTGTAACACAGGTGCAAGAATGTGCATTTGTGTATGATGGATATACGAAGTTAAATACAGAGTTTATTTTTTTTTTTGTACAGGGTATTTACCAATGGCACATTTTCAGGTTAGCTTTTTAAAGCAAACAACAAAACAGGGAAACAGCTCAAGATGTTGCACACTCTTGCAACATAACTTTAACTTTTTTTGCTACATTTCACCATAACTACCATAGACGACACCTATATATTCCGTCTGTTACGGAAAGAATTAGCTCACCTGCAACCATTGCCACATTTCTTTTTTGTGTGTATTTTTTTTTTTGTCTTTACGCCCACAGATGTCATGTCTTCACAAACATATTGCCACGCGCTATTCTTATTTTCACTTTTGTTGTGTTCGGTTTTCGCCCACAAAGACCGTCAGCAAAGCTCAGCTCAAACCGCGCCTTATTGTTCTAGAACCTTCGCGATTATTGTAGATCGTTTTGTTAAGATTGCGCGCAAGACGCGACCACTCGAGATTGTTTCCTGAGCTTGCGCGATGACCAGTGATAAGGCTAGAATGTTCGACGCGTGATGCATAAAAGCCGGCGCGCTCCAACGATGTTCAGTTGTTCGCCGGCCGACGCTCTGTACGCCGCTATCAGTGCCAGCGTGTATTACTGTAATCCTACCTTCTGTTTACCGGCCACAAGTTCGGCCTAATAAACAGTTTCATTTTGGACACGTCGCCTGCTGCCTTCGTCGACGTCACAACCACGTGACATCTGGTGGAGGTGCTGCTCCTTTCATGTACCGGACGCCCCCGTCAAGCCGTGAACCGAGCCCACGTCGCGAAGAAGACACCGACACCATCAGTGACGGTCGAGCCAGCCGCAGGCTGAAAGGACTACCCCCCGCAGCACGGACTACTGCCGGACAAGCCAAAAGCTACGGCGACGAGGACGACAGGCACGATGACGGCCGCTGTGTCCCCTGCAACGGTCGTTATGCAGCCACCCAGAGAGCCACCGAGGTTCCATGGATCGCCTACTGAAGACCCCGACACCTGGCTGGAGACGTTCGAAAGAGTCTCAATATTTAACAACTGGGACGCCGAGGACAAACTGCGCCATGTTTACTTTTATTTGGAGGACGCAGCAAGGACGTGGTTCGAGAACCGGGAGTCCACGCTTCGAACATGGGACCTCTTTCGCGGCGCTTTCTTGGAGACGTTCGCGAGCGTCGTCCGAAAGGAAAGGGCCGCCGCTTTACTGGACACACGAGTGCAGCTCCCGAATGAGAGTGTCACCATCTTTACGGAGGAGATGACGCGGCTTTTCCGACACGCCGACGCTGACATGTCCGAGGAAAAAAGGTTCGGTTCCTCATGAGAGGAGTAAAGGAAGAACTTTTCGCCGGACTTGTGCGCAACCCCCGAAGACGGTCTCGGAATTCGTTTCGGAGGCCACTACGATTGAGAAAGCGCTAGAAATCCGCAACAGGCAATACAACCGCCGCCTGCCTATGACGAGCTACGCGGATGTTCAAGCGCTGGGGACCGACGACCTCCGCGAAACCATCAGAGCGGTCGTGCGGGAGGAGCTGCGGAAGATGTTCCCCAGATCGCAACCTCAGGTGGATTCGATAGCTGAGATAGTTCGTGAAGAACTCCAGCAGTCGCTCGGCACCCCTGAGCCACTACAGGCACAGCCGCAGGCCCTGAGCTATGCTGCTGCAGCCCGACGCAGTGCACCCCCCTCCACGCCCCCCGTCAGGACGCCGCGCAGCCGCACTATCGTCGCCAGACGCCGCCGCCGCCACCACCGCCGCCATCTCGACCGCCTGCCGGCCAGCGGTACACGCCGAGAAAGACCGACGTTTGGCGCGCCCCTGACCACCGACCACTTTGTTACCACTGCGGAGAGGCTGGCCACACCTACCGCCGGTGCCAGTACCGACAGATGGGGCTACGAGGTTTCGCCGTCAACGCGCCTCGCCCACAGCGGGGTGAAAAACCGCAAGACATCGCCGACTACCTCGCAGGTGCTCAGTGGACACCCCGACGACCCTCCCGCTCGCCGTCGCCTGGCCGCTACATGTCACCGCACCGCCGGCAGTACGCTGGCCCAAATCGGGGCCGATCTCCTAGCCCTTACTCGGAAAACTAAGGGCAGCAACCGATGGAGGTGCGGTTGCTGTACGACGAACTACCGAAGATCCTCCGCCGCCGCCGCCGACGACGACGACGCCGCCGCAAGGAAATCTAAAGAACCCGTCACAAGACGAACGAGGCCCTGGCGTGGAAACTCCGCAGCCCGAAGAAGACATCACTACGCAACGTGGAACCGGCGGAACAAACCGACGCAGCCGTGACCCGACGCCGCGACTTCACCGCAACGCGAGACGACGAACTACCGACCTCAACGTTCTTATCGACGGCCACGGAGTGACCGCTCTCGTCGACACTGGGGCCGACTATTCCGTCGTCAGTGGGTCATTCGCCGCCAAGCTGAAGAAAGTAAAGACCGCTTGGAGTGGACCCGAAATCCGGACAGCTGGATGCCACCTGATAACGCCGGTTGGAATCTGCACGGCGAGAGTCACCGTCAGTAACCGGACTTATCCTGCGAGCTTTGTAATCCTACAAAACTGCTCCAGGGATGTGATACTTGGAATGGACTTCCTAAGTGACCACGGCGCCGTCATCGACCTAAGGTCTGAGTCCATAACACTAACCTCAGACAAAGCGCTCCCGCCTCTCGCGACGCCAGGGAACCATGCATTGAATGTGATAGAACAGCAGGTGACCGTTCCGCCGCTCTCCAGCATCATTATTTCCGTCGGCACCGAAAACCCTGCGAACCTTGAAGGCGTCATCGAGGGCGATCAGCACCTACTCCTGAACCGTCAAATTTGCGTCGCAAGAGGTATAGCCGAGCTGCGTGACGGTAAAGCAAAGGTAGTGCTGACAAACTTCAGCCACGAATATAGGCACCTAAACATTGGTACGACGGTCGCTTACATCGATGAATGCGTGGCCGCCAGCAATGCTTTCGCCCTCTTCGATGCTGCCGAACCTGCTTCGACGAATCGAGGTCCCGAACCAGATTTCGACGTCAACCCGAGCCTCCCGAAGCACAAGCAAGACCAGCTCAAAAGTCTGCTCTTGCAATTCAAGGACTGCTTCTCGTCGTCGTCTAGAATTCGACAGACCCCAGTCGCAAAACATCGCATCATTACAGAGGAAAATGCGAGGCCACTCCGCCAGAGCCCGTACCGAGTTTCGACGCGAGAACGCGCAGCCGTAAAGAAGTAAGTCGATGAAATGCTACGCGACGACATAATCCAGCCGTCCAAGAGTCCCTGGGCGTCTCCCGTGGTGTTGGTGAAGAAGAAGGACGGGACGCTACGTTTCTGCGTCGACTATCGTCGCCTGAACAAGATCACGAAGAAGGACGTGTACCCCCTCCCACGGATAGACGACGCCCTGGATCGACTCCACAACGCGAAGTACTTTTCGTCGATGGACCTGAAGACGGGCTACTGGCAAATCGAAGTCGACGAGAGAGACCGAGAAAAGACTGCCTTTATAACACCAGACGGCCTGTTCGAGTTTAAGGTCATGCCTTTTGGTCTTTGCTCGGCCCCCGCGACCTTCCAACGCGTTATGGATACTGTACTGGCTGGCTTGAAGTGGCAGACTTGCCTTGTGTACTTGGACGACGTCGTTGTGTTTTCCTCGAACTTCGATGAACACCTGCGACGCCTTGAAGCTGTACTTCAGGCAATCAAGACGTCCGGACTCACTCTCAAGCCGGAGAAGTGCCGCTTCGCGTACGAAGAACTTTTGTTCTTGGGCCACGTGATAAGCAAATCCGGAGTACGCCCCGACCCGCAAAAGACAACCGCCATCGCTGCTTTTCCGCCACCCACCGACAAGAAGGCCGTGCGTCGATTTCTCGGCTTGTGTGCCTATTACAGGCGGTTCGTTAAAAACTTCGCCCGCATCGCCGAGCCTCTCACTAACCTCACCAGGACCGACGTCGAGTTCAAGTGGGAAACGCCGCAGGAGGAAGCATTTCAAGAACTAAAACGACGCCTGCAAACGCCCCCGTTACATGCGCATTTCGACGAACACGCCGAAACAGAAGTGCACACCGACGCGAGCAGCGTAGGACTCGGCGCCGTCCTTGTGCAGAGGACGGACGGACTGGAAAGGGTTATCAGTAGAGGCCGGATTTTTAGGCACTAAAAAACCGTGTTTTAGGCGCCAAAAATAGGCAGAAAAAACACAGTTTTAGGCCCCCCAAAATCGTAAATATAGGCACAATAAATTTTTACAAAAACTCAAACTTTCGAATAAGCACGTGCGTGACCTGATCTACGACAGGAAAGCAAACAAATGTTATATTTTATGATGGCACAAAGGCGTTAATGATTTAACATAGCCATGCAATGGTCCCTTTTCGGGCACGGTTTCCAGAACACGGTCTCTCCTTTTATTGTCCACAATGGTAAGTTAAGTGTCCACCATCGAATAAACACGCTCCTGGGTCTGTTTCTTTTCGGCATGACTGGGAAGGGCAGCACAGGATTCAATAGCCAGACCGCTAAAAGGCCAGAAGAGTCTGTTAGCCTCGTATTGGCAGGGTCTAATAGCGCTGGGTCAATTTCTTCTCTTTGTGTGAACACCATAAAGGGCCCCTTACCAGGTTTGAGCGTTTCGAGCTAGAAGTGTAATGCATGCACTGCGCGCTAACGATCACGTCTGCCAAGATTTGCAACGCTACGCACCTCGGAAGGAGGTGAAATGTCAGACTGAACGCCGCTTGCCCTTGATCTCACGGGCGCGCGCACCGATGTGGTGGAGGTGAAGTTCAACAAGGAATGGTCCTGCGTATGTCACAGTGGTACATGAAACTGCGAGAATTATTCGAGGCTACATGCGTAATTTGTGCAATCTGTTGCTTGTGTAGAAGAATGAAAGTTAATAGGAATATTAAAATATACAAACAGAATGTGGGCGCGTTTGTTTTTTAGTTTTTTTTCTTCGAATCGAGAGCGATGCGAGACTTAGCTGCCTATATTTCTTTTGTGTTCGTGTTCTCGCCGTTCCCGCGTCGCACCGGCGCCAGCCCTGACAACGCTTAGCATATTTTTGGTGCATCGTTTTTACAGGAGTTCCAGCCGTGCGACGCGCTTAGTCGTTTTTAAGGATACAGGATCCATGCCAGCCTCCTCAAACGCATAGACGGATCTATCCCACAGAAACAGGCAGTACACTTAAAGAGCGAACGCCGAAACGATAGAACACCGCTTGTGCGCACGACCTGGCTTGGGCATGTCATGTGCCCATAGTGTAACCTTAAGTGCGCATGACGTGTTGATGCGTCTGCGTCGTGTGATCTTCCGGCTCCGAGTTTCTCTGATACCGAAGAGGGCAGGGAAGGAATTTCGCGTGCGAGTGGCAAAGGTTTCAAGCTCACCTACCGGCATCATGCTTTCGCGGCTCGTAATGAAGCAGTTAAAAAGTTGTGGCACAAAGCTCTTCATTGGCACGCGAACACTTCCAGTATCTGACTAAAATTTCTCATGTGACCTGGTGAAGCGCTCTTTAAGAGTAAACGAAACAAAAGCCATGTTCACATCTGATATTTTTTTTACCTACTTTCTACTTGCCTTGACGGCACTCCGTGTTTCGCATACGTTCTCTATATTCCTGCTGCTGCGCTCAGGCACCTCCTGTTTTCTGCCCCCCCCACCACGCCCAAGTCTTCAAGGAGGTGCTTCAGTTCCATGGGAACACTGGACTGGAAAGCCGGCGGTAAAAGCCGCCCGCCACGTCCTTGCCATAGACACCACTCTCCTCTTCTTCCCCTCTCCTCTTCCCGCCTTTATTTTCCTCCCCCCCATTCCACTGTACACGCTGGGACGTGCTCCCATTTAGGGTTGCAGAAATGGCGTCTTTTCCTCTCCCCTACTCCAACCACTCGCGCCATGTCAGTGCGGTGGCCGGCGTGTCCCATTTCACTGCCGCTACCGGTTGCTTCCCGGATGTTTGCTGAACTAGGGAACTAGGTTGTTGCACCCCATAAAGTTCCGAAACGTCAGTTTTGCCCGGTAACATGAATTACGGTCTCAAACTGTACTCGAAAGCAAAATTTGAGGCTAAATAGCGTTTATATAGGCACCAATTTTGAAAATAGGCATTTATGGGCACTTATAGACATTTAGGCACAAATCCCGAAAATAGGCATTTATAGGCACTATAAAAACACTATAAAAGCTCTCCTTAACCCCTAATTCATGCTCATATATCAAAGTGGCGCGATAGGAACGCAAGGAAAAAAATAGGCATTTGCCTAAAATCCGGTCTCTAGTTATCAGTTATGCTAGCCGGTCGCTATCAAAGGCAGAGGCCAACTACTCCACAACAGAAAAGGAGTGCCTTGCCATCATCTGGGCTGCATCAAAGTTTCGCCCCTACCTTTACGGCAGGCCCTTCAAAGTTGTGAGCGACCACCACGCCTTGTGTTGGCTAGCTAGCTTGAAGGACCCTTCTGGTCGCCTCGCACGGTGGAGCCTGAGACTTCAAGAATTCGATATTACCGTCGTTTACAAGTCCGGAAGAAAACACTCCGACGCCGACTGCCTGTCTCGTGCCCCCCGTCGACCCACCACCGCTGGACGACCAGAATGATGACGGCTTCCTGGGAACCATAAGTGGCGACGACTTCGCCGAGCGACAGCGCGCCGATCCGGAACTCAAGGGCCTTATGGAATACCTCGAGGGCAAAGCCACCGTGGCTCCAAAGGTATTCAGACGAGGACTGGAGTCGTTTTTCATGCGCAACGGCGTTCTGCTAAAGAAAAGCTTCTCGCCACTTCGGGCCGACTCCCTCCTCGTAGTACCTTCGGCATTACGACCAGAAGTTCTGCATGCTTTGCATGACGACCCGACGGCTGGACACCTTGGATTTTCCCGTACGCTGGCAAGGATACAAGAAAAGTACTACTGGCCTCGCCTCACTGCCGACGTCACCCACTACGTGAGGACTTGCCGAGATTGTCAGCGACGGAAGACACCACCGACTAGGCCAGCCGGACTTCTGCAACCCATCGAGCCACCTCGCCGGCCGTTCCAGCAAATCGGCATGGACTTACTGGGGCCGTTCCCGACGTCGAATTCCGGAAACAAGTGGATCGTCGTAGCTACTGACTACCTCACCCGCTACGCCGAGACAAGGGCCCTGCCCAAGGGCAGTGCCGCCGAGGTAGCAAAGTTCTTCGTCGAGAACATCGTACTGCGTCATGGCGCCCCAGAGGTCCTCATTACCGACAGAGGTACGGCCTTTACCGCGGACCTAACTCAGGCGATCCTAAGGTACAGCCAAACAAGTCACCGCCGGACCACCGCCTACCACCCACAGACCAACGGCCTGACCGAGCGTCTAAATAAGACCATCGCCGACATGCTGGCCATGTACGTCGACGTCGAACACAAGACGTGGGACGCCATCCTACCGTACGTGACCTTCGCATACAACACGGCCGTGCAAGAAACGACGCACATGACGCCATACAAGTTGGTCTACGGACGGAGCCCGGCAACGACGCTCGACGCCATGTTACCGAACGTCACCGATGAGGAAAACATCGACGTGACCGTCTACCTACAGCGCGCCGAAGAAGCACGACAGCTCGCCCGCCTGCGGATCAAGAATCAGCAGACAACCGACAGCCGCCGTTACAATCTTCGACGACGCTTCGTGGAATACCAGCCCGGCGACCGCGTTTGGGTGTGGACACCGATACGCCGACGTGGACTTAGTGAAAAACTCCTTCGGCGATACTTTGGGCCGTACAAGGTGCTTCGACGTCTCGGTGCTCTGGACTACGAGGTCATCCCGGACGGCATAACGAACTCTCAACGGCGCCGTGCGCGACCTGAAGTCGTCCATGTCGTGCGCCTCAAGCCGTATTACGCGCGTTAGCAAACCAGAGGACTGCACTTATTGCTTAATTATTGTACTTTCTTTCTTTATTGTTGTTATTTATTGTTGCATGCATTTTCCCCCCGTGTTCTCTTTTAAGCATCGGGACGATGCCTTTTCAGAGGGGGGCATTGCCACGCGCTATTCTTATTTTCACTTTTGTTGTGTTCGGTTTTCGCCCACAAAGACCGTCAGCAAAGCTCAGCTCAAACCGCGCCTTATTGTTCTAGAACCTTCGCGATTATTGTAGATCGTTTTGTTAAGATTGCGCGCAAGACGCGACCACTCGAGATTGTTCCTGAGCTTGCGCGATGACCAGTGATAAGGCTAGAATGTTCGACGCGTGATGCATAAAAGCCGGCGCGCTCCAACGATGTTCAGTTGTTCGCCGGCCGACGCTCTGTACGCCGCTATCAGTGCCAGCGTGTATTACTGTAATCCTACCTTCTGTTTACCGGCCACAAGTTCGGCCTAATAAACAGTTTCATTTTGGACACGTCGCCTGCTGCCTTCGTCGACGTCACAACCACGTGACAATATACTTTTATGCATGAGCATTATCTGTGAGCAAGTAGTGCCATTTGCAGTTAATGAAAACATCAGCCAAGCTTACGAACTGGGGCACCGGATTGTGGACCACATCCTCTTCAGCCACACCACCAGAAGGTGGAGCAGGGCTCACGAATACGTGTTATGGTAAAAAGTTTCTCGATTGACACAGGGAGTCCAATAAGAAGTGCGGAGGTCAAGGTGTGAAAGAATTCAAATCAGCGCAACTGTCAGGAGGGGGACAGAGAGGAGGAGACAGAGCGCCCCTCCTGACGGTTGCACTGATTTGAATTCTTAATCATGTTGTACCAACACGCCCAAGCCTACAGCCTTCTAAGGTGTGAAAGTTCACCTGCAATCTGCGTGTGTCTTGGCAGAGCAGGCAACGGCCCAGTGCACTGAAAACGGCGGAAGTCCCCATACTGTGCACATGCCTGCAGGCTCTGATCTGGGGCAACCAACTGTAAGCATACGTTAAAAAAGGCTACGTTGCAATCTGGTCCCCATTAACGACAACAGTGCAGCTACCCAGAGCTACAAACAATGATTCGTAGGCATTACTGTGGCGAAAGTGCACTTATGCTGGAAGTAGGTTAGCAATGTTAACATGTATTATTATTATTATTATTTTGCGAGAGACGTTGCAACAGCGGCATGCTGTACCACACAAACTTCGCAGAGAGGCGTGGAGGGAGTCGAACCCACTGGCTGCGCTCCTCAGTCGACGCGATGCTCCGAGAAATGGTTTGGAACACGTAGGGTGCTTTAATAAGCTTCGAGGTATATTTCGCGATTGTTCTTTCGTCATCACCGCGAATGTGACCGTCTGGCACACTGTTCTCTGCGGCGCAACGTGTTAGCATCTCAACCACGGCGGCAGCCGAGCGATGCACTCGAAATTTTTTGAAAGAAGTAAAACAAACCGCGCGTAATGGGTGGAAGCAAATGTGCACACTAGTTCGTAGCATACAAGAGAATGATATTCTACGCCAGCTCTTACCGCTTCCGACCGCCCGAACACGGCCTCGCGCACCGTCGAACCGCAGAATGCAGTCGCGGCAACCCGAGATCTGGTCACCTCCTGTGCCCCTGTAAAGCACAAACGGGACGCGTATGATGATCGACCGCGATACAATTGTGCTCGCACTCACCTCTGCTGCACTCACGTGCAGGGCCTTCGTTCAGAAACGCTACCAGCTCCTGCCACAAGTCGTCCCGGTCCTCCTTCGTGAACGATGGCCCCAGGGGGGTACGACGACGTCGCAATCTGGCGGACGAAGCCCGCAGAAGTTCCCTCTGACGACCCGAAACCCGGGGGTTAACGCGGACGTTGCGATGGGACGACATTTTTAAAAACTGCGCCGCCCGCTCTTTTTTTCTTTCTTTTTTTGCGTGCACGACACCACATGGCGACCACGCGGGAAAACACGACATTAAAAAATTATCAGTACTACAACGTATAGACCTTATGCAAAATCTGCTGCCATCTAGCGGCCGCCTTACGCGTTTCCGCCATGTTGAAGGCTAGGCGCTCTCTGCATGTGCGCACACGGAGCGTACGCGTCGAGATGTGGCGGCTGATAGGAGCGGCTATTCCGAGATATTTTCGTGTGCCGTGTTGCTCAGATTGAGGAAATTGGGATGTTGAAAAAAGGTTTGCAGGAAACTAACTTCCATGTCATTAGATTTCTTCGCGGCCGACGAGGAGCGGCAGATCGTTCCGTTGCTGCGGCTGCTGCTTACAACTGACGCCGTGTTTACGTTCGCCGTTCTTAATAGATGCGGTATGCGACAGCATCGGTACTCATCAGAGAATACTTTCATGTCATGCCAGAACGAAACAGTTTTCGTGGCGCGTGCTTGCAGGCACAGACAAATCGGCTTCGTGCGAGCAGGGTTGCCGTTGGGTAGACTTGAAAAAGAGCCAAATTTCAAGCTAAAAGTAGCCATTCCATTTAACTTTATTAGAGTGTACTAGAATATTTTGAGTGGCGCGAA
>JALIZH010021063.1:0-18482 GCA_030522465.1 Rhipicephalus appendiculatus
GCTACGAGATGGCTATGCTATATGTGGGTTTTCCTGCGCTACGCCAAGCGACGGCGACTGCATACTGACAGCCTGCCCCCCTAAAGTGCTCCGCACTTAAAACAACCCCTGTTGATAGTTAACTACGCTTAACCCATTAGGGACCAGTGTACTTTAAAAAGTACACTTCCTTTTTCGGGCATAGAAAATACAAAACAGAATATTGTGATCTTGCTCATTACAATTTCTGATGCCAAAGGTGCAACAAGAAAATCCTAATTTGGAATATTGACTCGGTTATGTTTTTTCTGTTTTATGAGTCGTCAAACTTTAGGAAATTGAGAGCCTGTTAAAAGCACGTGGTCAGTACTACTTTTTCTAAATTAATTTGAAGTTTTACATTTTATATGTTGAAAAAAACGGACGGTTTCTGCTTCAGGAAGAGCAACTCGATCCCTGCAAAGCGCGAGAAGCCTATAGAGTGCATAGTTTTGCTGTGAGGAGTAATCAAATGTTGCTGTACTTTATTTAGTACACTGGGACTTCGTGGGAGCATACATGTAACCCTTGTTGTGCGTTGCATCATAGATTCAACCGGCTTTTTTTGTTATGAATGTCGTTATTTCGGTTATCTCAGACTCATGAGGCTGCGAAAGATGTCGCTGTGAATATATGAGAGCCTCTTGATGTTTTAATTGGCGATTCTGACCCTAACATGGGAACTTAAGCGGAGGAGGGGGAATGACGACGGTACGAATGGATGATCTCTGCTAACGATAAAAAAAAAACATGGAACAAGAGGAACGTGGGTAAGTTAACTTCTGTTTTGACTCAGGAAAGCAGTTTTGTTTCGAAAATGGCAAAGACAAGAGCATAATTGTTATGCTGACGAAAGGCTACAGAGTTGAGTCACTATGCTCTGTATCGTGGTGGCCATTCACTGAAAAGAAAAAAAAAACGTAGTGCCACTGTCCTCCTTCTTCATCCGCAGTAACAATGCCATGAGGGGGTTTGAGCTCTACGATTAAGCTGCGAATGACTAGAGAATTTTCATCGCTGAGAAAAGTGGTACCAGCCGCTATTTACCTAGGTGATCGAAATAGCCGCAGACAACGCATAAAGGGTCTGCTACCACATTGTAGGTTTTAGCAGACCCTCTACGCGTTGACTATTGTCCTTTAGTCGCATAACAGCAAAACACTGACTGCGCCTTCTTGTACCCAAGAGAAATATCAAAGCTCTCCCGATTCTACTGTGCTTGATATTACCCTCTATCCATACGGACATTTTCACAAGAAGCCGGCAAAACAGTAGAATTCTGCCAAAATACGTCGAAATCGTGTGGCGAAAAGCGTGACGTTACGCTTTCCCTAAAGCACTGGTCCTTGATTAAGTGGCATGGGCCAAGATAACTTTGTTATTCGTTTCACAGGGGCCCAGCGTACTAGCCATTCTTGCATCAAGTCACCTTGCCCGTTGCTATCTCGAAGGCCCAGCGTACTTTTTATAGTACAGTATCATAACTCCTGAAGAAACGCACGTAACTCTATGAAAATTTGCACGTGTGGTTATTTGTCGTGGTTTATTAAATAAGAAAAATTTCAATAAAATCGGACCAGTAGTTCTTTCGTGGTCCTTAATGGGTTAACATTACACTACAGAAGCAAGAAAAAGCCTCCCAGCGTTCACGCAAGCCAGCTAGCATGCCAATCACAGTAGTTCGTTGTATAGTTCAAGTAAACTTCTGTTATTGTGTCTCGGAAATAAAGTTTGGCGGAACTAGCAGGGATAGTTGAGAGATTTAGTGCAAATTCGTGTTTGAAAAAGTGCGATAAAACCACAAAACAGAGGCAAGGAAGATACCTTCCGTCTCCTTCGTGCCTGTGTGTTGTGGTTTTTTCGCGTTTATTTCAAACCTTCAGTTTTGACCGAAAGTGACGCAAAACTAATCGATTACATATCTGTAATTGCTCACTTGCTTATCTTGGTCTGTAAGTGGCCACTGTAATCGCTTACATTTTAATGGAAGTAATTGTAATCGGTTACTTATTAGATGTGAAGCATCTTATGGCGAAGCTTAATCCGGTGGTGGTGGTGGTGGTGGTGGTGGTGTGCCGCGTGCCCACCCTTACTGCGCATGCGCAAACCCTTAAAAAAATAAAAATAAACCTCCTCTCCCCCTCTCTCTCCTCTAGGCATCCCTCCCCGCGGCAACCACACCCCTCACTGCGCATGCGCCTCCCCTCCTCTCTCCCCTCTTACACTCCCCCTTCTCTCCTCTAGGCATCCCTGCCCGCGGCGTCTACACTCCCACTGCGCATGCGCGTCCCCCTCTCCCTCTCCTACGCTCCCCCTCTCTCCTCTACCCATCCCTGCCCACGGCGTTCACACTCCCACTGCGCAAGCGTGTCACCCCCCTCTCTCCTCTCCTACGCTCCCCCTCTCTCGCCTCGCGACGCCAACGCAGGCAGCGTCTGCTAGCGAGTTTCTTGGTTGAAAAAACCGACTGCTCGCGCTGCACAACCGTTCACTGGCCACCCCGTATATATGGCAATGGATCTTGACCTCCAAGGTGGGGCCGGTGGGAGATTTGTCCTGTGCGTTGTTGAACAATAAAAATTCGCAGCGTGCGCGTTAACTAAAAGCGGAGTGCGGGTCTCTGTGTCCAGTCGGAGTCTTCTGTCTCTCATTGCCCATTAGCAGCGATTGGCATGTTCCAGTAGGAAACACTGCTCCATCACTGCCGGCTTTGCGCCTCCCCAGTTTCTCTCCTGCGCAACGCTGCGATGAGCGCCAGCGTCAACGCCGCCGCCAGTGTAAGCGTTAGCGCCCGGTGCTTCACATCTACACATGGTTTCCTTTAGCGGGAGATGGTGTAATTTTTTTCTGTAACGTGTACCTAAAGTGGTTTACAAATTAAGCTTATCCTGCAGGAAGTTCGACGTCCCATATTTTACGTGCTTCGTAGCATTCAGAACTTCATCGAACTATTTCGAAGCTGTCACTTCATTCGTCAGTGGTTGCTTCAGATGGTTTGCGCACGATTTTTCAAAAATATTAGTATTTTCATTGCGTGAAAGTACGCATGGAATGAAAGTTACTCAGAATGGGCAGTCGAGACGCTTTGCTAGCTTTCTTTCTTACTTGATAACAAGTTCCGCAGGCCTTGTCCTGAGAAGGATGCCGATCTCTTCAAAGGTGAGGAAGAACAGTAGCTTAGGTGAAGGCAGTCTACCTTCCTTCACCATTCGCAGCGACAGCTGATGGCACAGCAGTCGTAGTTGGTGGACCACGCGTAACGCTGCAGACTGTCAGTAAATATTGCGGTATACTTAATTGGTGTACCAGTTTTCATACCTAATGAAAGTCAACTAAATCTGCTGTACTTGCAAGACCAACTAAACAATCGTGTCAACGTGCTGCCATCATCATTATTCAGGCGAAAGCCTTTAATGTGTCATACTCGCGTCCGTCCGTCCGTGCCCTGGAACGGTGCCAGCTGTGGCCTGTCACCCCCTCACACTCTCTCAGCAATCACGTGATTGCTAAGAGAGCGCAAAAAACAATAAAAAGGAAAAAAAAACAAGAGAAAAAAACTTGAAGAAATACATGGCACAGTCAGTCGAATGGCCACAGGCTTTCGCCGAACACACTTTGGAATTTACGAATTGTCCTTCAATATTTAGCATTCGGTGTTGTGGTCGGTGTTACGACAGCTGGCAACGGCACGTGGGTATTCAGATTTAAGTTTAGTGTGTTACTGTGAAACGTTAACGTGTTTCTTTTCGTATTTCTAAAACGACGGGACATAATTATACGGAGTTAAAGGGAATTACCACCGATCGTTGTGGTACCTATCTTCTTTAATTCAGAGGAAAGCTTGCGGGTCAGAGTGTCTAATAACGGAATGGTTACGCGGAAAATTTTGCATCACAATTTCTCGATCTGCGGCGTCAGTGCAGTCGCACACACAGCAAATGCTGCTAACAGTGGCAGGTGAGCGCGATTGTGATTATACGTCAGCAAACAAGTGAGGTTCGCTCACTCAAGCTTGTGCTCCGTTGGTTCGTGTTCGCACCCTGCGGTCCGCTACGCATGCGGCACACTACGCGCACGCACCGCACCACCACACGGGTTTCTGGTTCCAAGGCAGCGCCGCTACTTAGCGTCAACTTTTGTTGCCTCGTGATAAAGCATAGAATAAAGCACGGATGCCAAAAATGTGCATGCTGCGATTTTCCGCTCAAGTGATGGTGCACCTAAACAACGGTAGACTGCATAAAGCAATCCTAAAGACTCCTTGCCATTGTAGCTAGATTGGTCCACCAAGGGACTCGACTAATCAGTTTTATTGACTTTGAAACGCGATTTCAGTATACAACTCATATTCAAATCGGGGAAGAGAAGGACTTTCCTGATTTCGTGAGATTGTCTCACTTTCTGGCCGGTTGTTGGTCCACTTAATTAAACGTTCAGCTGTGTGACTTAAAAATGGAAAAACTAATAATATTTGCTTCTTTTTTTCTAAGTGCACATGGATGTGCTTCATTGTTACATCTTTAGGTCGCTCTTTCACTCGCTGCAGTATGCATTTTATTATCTTGCAAGCTCAGCAGTACTGACCGCTTGCCGCTCACAATGTGGCGAATGAGAGTGTCTGCTGGCTTAGCGTAGCATGTTACTCTCGCTACTAAATATTTAGGCTCACCTTTGCCGCCTCTCGTGCCTCAACCGCAGCTCGTGCTTTAGGTGCCACCACCTTCAATATGACACTGCAAGAGTAGCAAGGATGATCCACTGTGCTGTTAAAAAAAATAGGCAGATTGGACTCATTCTGGGAGTCGATGTCATGCGAGGCACTAGGTGATTAGTGGCCTACACCGAATTTTTGTTATTGCTTTGAGTCGAGCTTTACGAATTGGACCAACTTCGTTGGGTTTATTGAGTACTTATGGCTATAACGTGGGCAGTATTGCAGCGAGGAATTCTTTTCGGGGCGGTGGGGGGAGCACTACCTGAATGTCTTGACGATTTGAGGAAAGCACCTACGTTGATGAAACAACAATTTTTTAAAAAAAATTGGTGTTGTTGTCATTATCGGCATGGTTATTGGTGGTCGGCAGCCGTGTGTGTAAAATGAAGATACAAGTTTTATTTCGAAAGGAATATCTTGTCTGCCTTAAATATGCGAACCATGAAGAGGAATCCAAATGGTGTGTTCTGTCTCGACTTTTTGCGGGGCGCTGTGGTGGAGAACTCGATTCGGAATGGGAAGGAGGCTGGTTTCGAATCCGTGACAGAAAGACGAACCTTTTCTTTTCATAACATTTATTTTATTGGTCCAAATGCCCCCCCCTCTCCCTCGTGTCTTTTCATGCTCGCTCAAGATGGGTAGCGCGTTTCCTCTCTGCTTTGACGGCAGGCCTCCCGAGCGGTGTAATGTTATCGCAGGCGCCATTCGGGCGACAGAGATGGGCGGGCTCATTTGATCTCTTATTCAGCCGCGTTCGTCGTCCACGCTCGCGCGCTTCTACATGCGATATTTTCGCGCAGTTTCCCTGTAATGGATTACCAACTCGCCCAACAGTCCGCTCTTCTACATGCGAGTAGTACATACGGATGCGCGGGGGGAATGTTATCAATTTGGACGTTATACGGGACATGACGGCGACGGCACAAACCCGTCGAGAGTGTCCATATAATTTATATTGCAATAAAACAACTTCTTAATGTTGTGCATATATTCCCAACCTAGCATACAGTTCCTTTCGATAAAACTGACATCTGTTCTATAAGGTGAGTACCAACGTCACGTCGGACCATAGCATGCCCTTTTACGTGCCTGTACCACGTGAACCCACGATCGATCCTGTAGCCAGGAAAGGGATAATGGGCTCGGAGCGCCCCTCCAGAATTGTTGCTTAAGTCAAATCGCCAAGGTCTTCAGGAAGTGCTCCCCTCCCTGCAGCACCCCGAAAAGAAGTCCTTGCTACCGGCCTGACCACAATCTACGAATAACTACTCAATATGCACCACCAAGTCGGTACAACTCGCAATGCTTGACTCAATTCGGTATAGGTGAACATAAATTCGGTATAAGCCTCTAATCGCCTTCTGCTTCGCATGACATCGACTTCCATAATGAGTGGGATGTGCCGAATTTATCATTACAAAAAAACTTTCTACTACGTTGTTCAATTTACTGCATCTAACGTCATCAGGAGAAGCTCGTTCTGACGCCAGCCGTCCGTGAATTTTCTTTTATAAAGAAAATTCAGTATCCTACAGTGAATGATCGAGAAAGACGGTTAACGAGATCGCGGGACAACCAGTTTAATACCCGGTGCTGCCAGAGGTGCAAGAACCTAACACAGAGAATGAAGAAATAGAGTTAAGAGGCCACCAGCAAATTGAACATTTACCTCTGAAACGTTGAAAGTTTGTAAGCAAACTTCGATGCACCCAACGAGACAGACGCTTTCTTCTCGACCTCTGGGAGCCACCACTGCTGCCTGGACCAATAAACGTGCGATAATAATCACGTACTGCACGAAAGCAATTGTGACAACCCTAAAAAAACAGGAATAATCTTGGGTAGCTCTATTCACAGGTTTTCGCAGGCTTGAAGAAGCCTTCCAAACTGCGGGAAAATATTTGGGTACGGAGGAAATTAAATGTGACTCCGCGTTTCGCAGTAGTTTCAAGAATTTCATTGGCTGCAAGGATATTATAGACCCTTTTAAGGATGCCATAGAGCAGCAAGCGTTGCACCCCAAGATACATCCAGTCACTTCATTTATCATTCTCTAACACCGAAGCGCAAACCATGTTTTTAAGTTGTCCCAGAATAAAGAAATCCTCTTTTTACATTTTCGGATCAAAGAAGGGTCCGTAGAATTCAAGAAAAGCTCTCCTAATCTTGTGTATAGCTTAGAAAAATGTTTATTTGACATGCTAAACACACAGAGAAAAGTGTCGAAAGACTGCGGGCTTTTCGCCAAGGCTTTTCTTCCGTGCAACTGCTGGTATGCTTCATCGGTGGGCAAAACCGGAAGCCGTCCAGGGTCTGTGTTTGCACAGAGTGAAAAGCTCGATACACACAAATCTTCCCTCACCGAAATTCCATTCAGAGGCTCTAAACAGTCTCTCATCAGAGACTCACACATCTTGCCCTCAGGGCGCTTTGACCATGGACGACATTTGTACGCAGAATCACTTTATCAATACTGCGAAATCGGAGCTAGCAGTGAGTATGCGTCACAGTAACGAAATAACGCATGAGCACATTAGTAACAACGTTTCCTTCTCTTTTACTAACACACTCAGCTAATATGGTCTCATTGATTCTAATGCACGTTTCAAGATATGCAACCATCATTTTTTGATCCTCCCTAGGCACTCGTTTCTTACCTTCAAAGATTTGAGAAGGGACGACGGATCCAGCGCCCACGGTTTGGTATAAACGTCAAACTGAAAAAAAAAAAAAACAAGCGGAAAGCTCATAACACGATTAGGACAGCTCTAAGTGAATAAATATTCTGCCCACAACGACGGACATTTTTGTACCTTGAAGGGAGGTAAGCTTGAAAACACAGATGAGACTGGCATTTATTTAAATTTGAAAACGAGTTTACTGTTTCACCGTGGAGGCATGTAATTGTTGACGGGAGTAGTCTTCATGCCAAGAAAGAGCAGGGCATAAAGACCCATATCAAAAAGAACCAGCTTTTCGATAAGCAGGAATATTTTCCGCATAAATCGCTACTCTAGACAGAGTGAGCACCCGCACGGGCTGTGCACTCATAACACCACCCTCTCTTTTGTTTATTTTCATCCTTTAATTCATTTCTCCTGCCAAGAGTAGCAAAGTGGACGTGCGTCTTGATAATATTATCTGGGGTTTTGTGTTGCAAAAGTACGATATGATTATGACGCACGCCATAGTGAAGGGCTTTGGAAAATTCCACCATCTGGTGTCTTTAACATACTCTGAAATCGCACAGTACATGGGCCTGTAGCAGTTCGGCTCCATTGAAATGTGGCCGCCGCCGCCGGGATCGAACCCGCGACCTTCGGGTCAGCACCTGAGCCCCGTCACCGCTACGCCATCGAGGTGGACGGGACGCGCGTCATGTAGACCTCTCGGCTTTTACTTCCTTTTGTCCTCTCTCTCCTATCTGCATACTGCAAAGGTATCAAGCTCATCTCAGCTACCGGGCCGCAGGCACGAAATTTAGTCCTGCAAGGGCCGGTGGGCCGGTAGTCCTGCACGGGCCTTCTACGTTCCCCTTCCCCAAGCAGGGGAAGGGAGAGTAGAAGGGTGTTGCGCAACATGTCGGCTAACATTGCCATTTGAAAGAACGCCTTTCCCATATCTCACACATTGGTCATTTCTGAGGGTGGTTTGGCGCCAGCATTCCAGCAACATATAGATAGAGATCTCCGGAATGACGGAAATGTCAACACCGATTCTGACGCAGTGAAGTAGAGATCTCTTTTTCCGCTCAATACATGTGGACCGCAGGGAGTGCTTTACGAAAAAAAAATTGGCCGCGTATCTGCGTGCTTCGCTGCAAATGTCATCGAAAGACGATAGTCTTCTGCCGGTCTCATCCGCGGCCACCTGTGATGCTGTTCTCGACCATTTCCGTCCTGGCATGACCAAGCGTCTTCTCGCCGCAAGCGCGGTGTTTTTGGCAGCGTGTAAAAAGCTGAGAAGGCGCGCAGAGCGACCACGAAAAGAGATTCTCTTGTTTGCAGCGACGAGGGCAGACTGCGCCAGCTATCGCGCGTCGGATGAAACACGCGGCACTTCGCGCGACCTCGGAGATAGACGACGGCTCTTCGCTTTTGCAAGGCAGCCCGCATTTTCAGCGCAGCCTAAGAAACACTAGGGTCTTCAGAATTAAGTATCTATGTATTTTCTATAAAAGAACACACCACTTAATACTTCCGTATTGTTGTTGCGCCTCAGATATGCGTAATATTTGCTTTTTGATCGACAATGTTCACAAGTATGCACAAAAACGACTGATCAAGTTGGCTGGGCGTTCAGAAAGCAGTCAAACTTTGGCCAGCCGCTGAATCGTGCGACGTGCCGACAAACAGGGAAACAGACAGACAGACAGACCAAAATTTCTCCGTTTAGGTATCCCAAGAAAGACTATCGTCTTTAAAAACTTCCCCATCTCCCGATAAAGGGAACCATGTGTGGATGCGAAGCAGCAGGGAGATAATCAGCTTGAGCGGGAGGAACGTCGCCGCTCTCATTTCACGGCAGCGGTCCCGGCGCTCATCGCGGCGCTGCACAGGAGAAAGAATGAGGCGCGCGCGCTCCTTTATTTTCATACCGCGGAACTACCGTGGCGCCCCCCAGTGGAGTATGCAGCTGTCACACCACCTGTCGTGCGCGCCAGTCCGTAGAGGATTCCTAGAGGATAGGACGGGGAGGGGACGTGCATGCGCTGTGGGACGTGGGAGCCGCTCCGTAGAGTAGAGGATTCCTAGAGGAGTGAGATGGAGGGGACGCGCATGCGCTGTGTGGGTGTGGGACACGGGAGCCGCTCTTTAAAGTAGAGGATTCCTAGAGTAGAGAATGGGGTAAGCGTAGGAGAGGATAGGGGAGCGGACGCGCATGCGCTGTAGGGGGTGTGGGACGCGGGGGCCGCTCCGTAGAGTAGAGGATTCCTAGAGAAGAGAAAGGGGGTGAGTGTAGGAGAGAGAGGGGGGAGGGGACGCGCATGCGCTGTGGTGGTGGGGGGACGCGGAAGGAGAGACGGACTAAGCACCCTCCAAACACATGCAAGCAAGATCAAGGAATGGGGTCAACCTGGGCGACAGACACACCTGCCTAGCCATTGCTAAGCAGCCTCTCTGTGCTCTCGGCCATGACTCTGATGACTGTGATAGTGGTTGATGGCCTTCATATTACTACAGTGTTCTCGTTCGCATAATGGGTGCTTCCCTACTTCATGAAAGTGGCCGGACGCGGGAGGGACGGAGAGAGCCCCGAGCATAAGATGCTCCGCATCTAAAATTGGCCGCCGTCCCACCCTGCGAAATTGAATGTCCAGTGAGTGTATAAAATACTACACATCCTGATGGGAGGGGAGTATGTTTTAGATGCGAAGCATCTTATGCTCGGGGCTCTGTCCGTCCCTCCCGCGTCCCGCGTCCCCCCGTCCCGCGTCCGGCCACTTTCATGAAGTAGGGAAGCACCCATTATGCGAACCAGAACACTGTAGTAATATGAAGGCCGTCAACCACCACTACAGTCACCAGAGTCATGGCCGAGAGCATAAAGAGGCCAATGGCTAGGTAGGTGGTGTCTGTCGCCCAGGTTGACTCCATTTCTTGATCTTGCTTGCATGTGCTTGCGGGGGCTTTGTCCGTCCCTCCTTCCCGCGTCCCACACCCCCCTCTCTCTCCTCTCCAACGCTCCCTCTTTCTCTCCTCTAGGAATCCTCTACTCTACGGAGCGGCGCCCGCGTCCCGTTAACTCCATTCCTTGATCTTGCTTGTGGGGGGCTTTGTCCATCCCTCCTTCCCGCGTCCCCCCACCCCCACAGCGCATGCGCGTCCCCTCCCCCCTGTCTCTCCTCTCCTACGCTCCCCCTTTCTCTCCTCTCATCATCAGCCTGACCATGCCCAATGCAGGGCAAAGGCCTCTTCCATGTTCCGTCCAATCATCCCGGTCCTGTGCTTTCTGCTGCCACGTTATGCCTGCAAAGTTCTTGAATCTCATCTGCTCACCTAATTTTCTGTCTCCCCCTCACGCGTTTGCCTTCTCTTGGAATCCAGTCAGTTACCCTTAAGACCAGCGGTTATCCTGCCGACGTGCTACGTGCCCAGCCCATGTCCATTTCTTCTTCTTGATTTCAACTATGATATCCTTAACCCCCGTTTGTTCCCTGACCCACTCTGCTCTCTTCCTGACTCTTAAGGTTGCACCTATCATTTTCGTTTCCATCGCTCGCTGCGTCGTCCTCAGTTTCAGTTGAACCCTCTTTGTAAGTGTGCAGGTTTCTGCCCCATAGGTAAGTACCGGTAAGATGCAGCTGTTATATACCTTCCTCTTGAGGGTCTCCTCAAGCAGCGCCCACGTCCCACACCCCCCACAGAGCAATGCGCGTCCCATCCCCCCCTCTTTCTCTCTCCTCTCCTACGGTCTCCCCCCGTTCTCTCCTCTAGGAATCCTTTACTCTACGGAGCGGCGCGCACGACAGGTGGTGCGACAGCTGCATACTCCGCTGGGGGGCGCCACGGTAGTTCCGCGGTATGAAAATGACGGAGCGCGCGCCTCATTCTCTCTCCTGTGCAGCGCCGCGATGAGCGCCCGGGCCGTAAAACGGGAACGGCGATGTTTCTCCCGCTCAATCTAACCGCCTCCGCGCTGCTTCGCATCCACACATGGTTCCCTTTAGCGGGAGATGGGGAAGTCTTTTTTTATATTACTTAAGAGTAATGGTAGTGACAATCGTTTTCTGGTCGCTCTGGTAGACTGTGATTGGCTCCGCGACCATTTTCAGCAAGGCGAATGTGCTCCTTTGGTCGAGCATTGCATTCATGCTGTTTTTCTGGTGTCTTTCATTTCCGTGGACTACCCACGGCAGTCTTAGATTGAGCTGAATAAGTTGCTAGACGGGTCTGCCTTTTGTATATGAAAGCGAGAAACACACGCGGGGAGGAAGAAGGGCCTTTGTCATCATTCGAAGCCCTAGTGTGAATTGCATAGCAACTGCAACGGGAACGCGTGGGAGGGTGTTCCCATTATTCGTAGGCGCCTTATCATCCAGAATGCGGTTTTGATGCTTGTTTTGTGGTTTTATTTTTTTGAAAGGAGTACTGAGCTCTACAGTAGCGTAGCCAGAAATTTCTTTCGGAAGGGGGGGGGGGGGGGGGTGGTTCAACCATACTTTATGTATGTTCGTGCGTGCGTTTGTATGTGTGCGTGCATATATACGCAAGCAAAACTGAAAAATTTCGGGGGGGGGAGGGGGGTTGCGTTGTAGTTACCAAGAGCACGAAGTTCACTTCAAAGGTCACTTCGAAGTCCCCCCCCGTTTGCGAAACGAGCACGTTTTTCAAATACAGCGAAGTAACAACTGTGACACAGTTCGCGCTCGTCTGTACCTGTGAATACGTTTCGTGCGTCGTTTTTGTTTGAGCAGCGCGTTAAGTGTCGAGCTGAGAACGTTGTTAGTTGGCTCTCGTCCTGTGCGTGTTGTTTTCGTGCGTCATGTGTACGTGAGCAGCGCGCTGCACGTTTCGACCTGATTGCCATTCTTCGCTTGACATTCCAATTTGTTGCTATCGCATTCATTGCATCGCCTTGTGGCGAAACTGTGACTTTTCATGTTAACCACTTTTCATTTATTGCATGACGTGACTGTATGAAAAAAAGTCACAGTTTCACCGCAAGGGTGAAGCAATGAATGCGATAGCAAAAAATTGTAATGTTATACGAAGTGAGGCTGGCAGTTAACTCTTTTTGGATCCGATCTCACGCAACTCTAGAAAACGCTTGTTTAAGAGAATTCTCTTCGCGTTGAAAGCGCAGCACGTAGAAGGGTACGCCGGCCCGGCCGCCGAGAAGGGGAGATAAAGCGCGCGCCCGCGCCCGCGCTCGTAAAATCGAACGTCGCCCCCCCCCCCCCCCGCCCGCTGTCGGCCGCCGAGAAGGGGAGATAACGCGCGCGCCCCCGCTCGTAAAATCGAAGGTCGCTCGAGGGACCCCCCCCCTCGCGTATTTTCACGCTCACGAACGACGGGCGGGCCCGGTTATATATATATACATATACATATACGGCAAATGACGCCGACGCCGACGGCGAAAACCAGCCGCGAGTGTCCATATAATTGCTATCGCAATAAAATACAGTCACGTCATGCAATACCGAACTTGTATATCAACCAAGCGAAACGGCCGTGAGTGCACCATGAGCGGGGCATGTAAATCATGTTGTAGATGACATGGCTTTCATGATTTTCATTTTGCGATCTGTCATTTATGGTTGTCATACGGCCACGTCACTGGAATACCAAATTTAGTGTATATCAAGCTAGCGAAACGGCCGCGAGCGTGCCACTAGCGTGGCATGCAAGTCATGTTGCACATGACATGTCATGATTTCCATGTTACCACCTGTCATTTATGTACGTCATGCAGTCAAGTCACGCAACACCAAATTTGGTGTATATCAAGCTAGCGAAACGGCCGTTAGCGCACCATGAGCGTGGCATGTAAATTATGTTGTACATGACGTGCACCTCATGATTTTCATATTACTACCTGTCATTTATGTTGGTCATGCAGAAATGTCTCATTATACCAATTTTTGGATATATAAAGTTAAGGAAACGGCCGCAGAAGCGCCACGGCTATGGCGTGTAAATCATACCGGTCATGACAAGTGAGTCATGATTTTCATGATATGACCAGTCATTCATGTTCGTCATACAGTCATATTATGCCGTACCGGTATAAATCCCATGAACGATATGGCCTGGAGAGATAGATAGATAGATAGATAGATAGATAGATAGATAGATAGATAGATAGATAGATAGATAGATAGATAGATAGATAGATAGATAGATAGATAGATAGATAGATAGATAGATATGCTCAAATTTGCCGAAGTTGAGCAGAAGATGTGGGTACTAAGCAAGCCTGCAACAGTACAATTTTTGTCCATGGAGGAAGCTCAACTGCTTCTTTCCCGGGAAGACACTTCCGTGTATAAAGCAGAATGAAAATTCAATAATGAAGTCAGCTGTACACAATGTTTGACTGGCTACTCTTTCGGAAATATATCCTTCAATGGTTGTGAATTTTGCATTGCGCAAATTTTTGAGGAAGCCGTATGGGTAGGGGTGAAGAAAAGCGCTATAATAGCACATTTAGGAACTCATAAGTTGAGAGCGGATTTTAGGCAAATGCCTATTTTAGATGTGAAGCATCTTATGGCGAAGCTTAATCCAGTGGTGTGCGGCGTGACCACCCTTACTGCGCATGCGCAAACCCTTTCAAAAAAAAATAAAAATAAAAACCTCCTCTCCCCCTCTCTCTCCTCTGGGCATCCCTCCCCCAGGCAACCACACCCTCACTGCGCATGCGCCTCCCCTCCTCTCTCCCCTCCTACGCTCCACCTCTCTCCTCTAGGCATCCCTGCCTGCGGCGTCCAAACTCCCACTGCGCATGCGCGTCCCCCCCTCTCTCTCTCCTACACTCCCCCTCTCTCCTCTAGGCATCCCTGCCCGCGGCGTCCACACTCCCACTGCGCATGCGCGTCCCCCCCCTCTCTCTCCTTTCCTACGCTCCCCCCCTCTCTCGCCTCGCGACGCCGACGCCGGCAGCGTCTGCTAGCGAGTTTCTTGGTTGAAAAAACCGACTGCTCGCGCTGCACAACCGTTCACTGGCCACCCCGTATATATGGCAGTGGGTCTTGACCTGCAAGGTGGTGCCGGTGGGAGATTTCTCCTGTGCGTTGTTGAACAATAAAAAAATTCGCAGCGTGCGCGTTAACTAAAAGCGGACTGCGGGTCTCTGTGTCCAGTCGGAGTCTCCTGTCTTTCATTGCCCATTAGCAGCGATTGGCATGTTCCAGTAGGAAACACCGCTCCATCACTGCGTGCTTTGCGCCTGCCCAGTTTTCTCTCCTGCGCAACGCTGCGATGAACGTCCAGCGTCAACGCCACCGCCAGTGTAAGCGTTAGTGCCCGCTGCTTCACATCTACACATGGTTCCCTTTAGCGGGAGATGGTGTAATTTTTGTTCCTTCCGTTCCTATCGTGCCACTTTGATATATAAGCATGAATTAGAGGTTAAGGAGGGCTTTTGTAGTGTTTTACGGGCGAAGCTCCTTAGGGCTAGGCTAGTCCGGCGTCGTCCTGCGTCGTCGTCGTAGCCACCCCTGTGTGATGACGATGACGCTCCCATCACGGCACAGCACTGTGCCGCATAATGGGTACATGGAATGTACCCACTATGCGTCATAACGATGACGCTGATGACGATGATGACGATGACGATCGCTGACATCACGGCACAGCACTGTGCCGCATAGTGAGTACATGGAATGTACCCACTATGCGTCATAACGATGACGCTGACGACGATGATGAAAGATGACGATCGCTGCCATCACGGCACAGCACTGTGCCGCATAGTGGGTACATGGAATGTACCAACTATGCGTGATAACGATCACGCTGATAACGATGATGACGATTACGATCGCGATGCCATACAACACATGGCATCGCGATACGGTCTCACATGCATATCGTTTGACCACATGCAACCAACCACCATCCGAGGAACCTGCATCGATCTCCTCTTTGCAAACTTTCGACTACGACCCATCCAGGAACCACTCTCCCTCCATTTCACCGACCATAAAGCCGTGATAATGAAGGGGGAACGGAAGCCACGGCTTATGTAAACGATAACCACAACCAACGAAGAAACGAAAACAAAACGGAAAATCACAGCTCACGAATAAAATATAAATTTCTTGTATATATACACACAGTGTTTGTCACGTCTTTGATGATGTACTGGGTGAATTTCACGGAAGATTCACGGTTTACCGATGAACCTCCGGAGCTTCGCCCACTCATCATCATTCACTCCGTAGATATGCTGTGATTTTTTATAGTGCCTATAAACGCCTATTTTGGCGTTTGTGCCTAAATTCCTATAAGTGCCTCTAAATGCCTATTTTCAAAAGCGGTGCCTATATGAACACTATTTAACCTCAAATTTTACTTTTGAGTACAGTTTGAGACCGTTATTCATGTTACCGGGCAAAACAGGCCTTCGAAACTCTATGGGGTGCAACCTAGTTCTCTAGTTCAACAAACTTCTGGAAAGCTACCGCTAGCAGCAGTGAAATGGGACGGGCCAGCCACCTTACGCCACCGCACTGGCACAGCACGAGCGACGGAGGAGGGGGGAGGAGGAGGTGAGGAAGAGACGCTATTTCTGCATCCCTAAAGGGAGCATGTCCCAGCGTATACAGTGGAATGAGGAGAGGAAGATAAAGGTGGGAAGAGGGGAGGGGAAGAGGAGAGTGGCGTCCATGACCGAGGACGTGGCGGGCGGCTTTTACAGCAGATTTTCCAGTCCAGTGTTACCAACGAATTGAAGCACCTCCTTGAAGACCTTAGTGCAGTGGAGGGGGGGGGGGGGGCAGGGAATCGGAGGTGCCTTTGTGAGTGTAGGTAAAAAAATGAGATGTGCACGGGGCTTTTATTTTGTTTGTAATTTACCTCTTAAGGACGCTTCACCAAGTCACGTCAGAAATTTTACTGAGACACTAGAATTTGTTGCGTGTCCAATGAAGAGCTTTGTACCCCAAGAATTTTTTTATTGGTTCATTACGAGCCGCGAAAGCATGATGCGAGGAGGTGAGCTTGAAACCTTTGCCACTCGCCCCGGGTAGACTTCGCAAGCCAAATTCCTTCCCTGCCCTCTTCGGTGTCGGACCAACTCTGAGCCTGACGATTACACGACGCAGACGCATCAACGCGTTATGCGCACGCAAAGTTATATGTTCATGACATGCCCAAGCCAGGTCGTGCACGCAAGCGGTGTTGTGTCGTTTCGGCGATCTCTGTAGTGTACTGCCTGTTGCTGTGGGGTGGATCCCTCTTTGCGCGCACGTTTGGAGAGGCTGGCATGGATCACGTATCCTTATCACGATACACAGCATCGCACCGCTGGAGCTGCTGTGAGGGACGGTGCACCAAAAACACGCCAAGCGTTGTCAGGGCTGGCGCCGGCACAACGCGGGAACGGCGAGGACCCTAGCGCAAACGAAATGGAGGCAGCTTAGTCTCGCATCTCGCTTCATTCGAAGTAAAAAAATAAGTAAAAACGCGCACGGATTCCGTTTTTATGTTTTAATATTTCTATCAACTTTCATTCTTCTATTCAAGCAACAGATTGCGCAAATTGCAGATGTCGCCTGGAATAATTCTCGCAGTGTCACGTACTACTGTGACGTACGCAGGACCATTCCTTGTTCGTCACCTCCTACATGTTGGGGCGGGCGCCTGTGACATGAAGGACAAGCGGCGTGCAATCGGACATTTCACCTCTTTCCAGGGCGCATAGCGTTGCAAATCTTGGCAGACGTGATCGTTAGCGCCCTGTGCACGCATTACACTTGGCAGCTGGAAGTTCTCAATCCTGGTGAGGGGCCCTTTAAGGTGTTCACAGAGAGAGGAGAAATTGACCCTGCACGGTTAGACCAGGCCAATACGAGGCCAAAAGACCCTTCTGGCTTTTTAGCGGTCTGCCTATTTGCGGGGGGAGCGTAGGAGAGGAGAGAGGTGGGGGGGGGGGGGGGGGGCGCATGCGCAGTGGGAGTGTGGACGCTGCGGGCAGAGATGCCTAGAGGAGAGAGAGGATCGAACACGCAGGTCGAACACGTCTTTCTTCGAAAATTTGAATTTTTGTAAAAATTTATTGTGCCTATATTTACAATTTCGAGGGTCCAAAACTGTGTTTTGCCTGCCGATTTTTCGCGCCTAAAACGCGATTTTTAGATCCTGAAAATCCGGCCTCTACTCATAAGTATGATATAAACTTTTCAACCTTGCCTCTCATGCCAAATCGGGTGGAGCGCTCGCCAAAATCTGATGACAGAAGGATACACCGCGCGCAAGCGGAATGGTTCGCTTTGAACATGTGTGGGTGTTGCCACCAAGCAAATACCACCAAACCAACTGCCAAAACCGCTTTCTAGAACATCAACGCGGCTGCACTAAATGTGTGAAACGAATCGATTGGGTGGTTTTGATCTGAGAATATATAACATGGTGAAGAAAAAAGTGGGACATATGTGTCCCGCTCCCCCACAAATGGTTTTAGTATGACGTGTGGCACGCAAACCCGCATTCTTCGGCCAGAAATAGTTCTGTTTATGGGTGGTCCGAAGATTTGTCTCCTTGAGGAGATGAAAACGTGGTGGACCGTAAATTAATCTCAACATGTCGGACTTACCCATATTTATTGAAGAACTGACTGCATAGTTAGTCAAATGTACCCGAAAAAAAACATTCACTCAAACTATACTGACAGGGTCCCTTGTGTGTTCGCCTTAGACGACTCGAAGGCGACAGCCATCTTCTTAATTTTTTTTCAGTCAATCAACTGATCCTCCCCAGCCCCCCATGCGAAGGCTTTCGGCACCTAACTTGGTTTTTCACTGCCTCAGTGATCGGCTCCACCGATCACGGATACAATGCAAAGCGACCATGTCATGTGACGACGCCATCATGTGACGTCACGTTGGAAGACGTCATGATGACGCCACAAATTTCGCTTATCAGTGGCGGCACGGTGGCGTCATCACGTGATGATATTTTTTGCATTATTGGTGTTCACGACGCACGACGCCGACGGTTAGTTTTGTTGTCTGATTAGTCATCTAAGGCATTCGCCTTGAAAAAAAAGTCACAGTTTCACCACAAGGCGAAGCAAATGACTGCGA
>JALIZH010021064.1:0-40485 GCA_030522465.1 Rhipicephalus appendiculatus
AACGACACTCAGTACATATTAAATTTAATACTTTCGCTTTCTTCTAGGCGCGTAGCACTTCTGGGGCCCGCCTCGTCGTCCATCGATCCGATGTGGTGTGATCACGCTCACAATCGAACGCTCAGTACAGGCCTAAAACAAGGCTAGCTATGCTCAAAACCGGCTTACAATAAACGAAATAAGTCGGAAATGATATAATTAGCAGCAATAGCCAAGAAGTGATGGGTATAGCTACCTTAAAACCGCTAGACGTTTGGGCAATCCTGCAGCTGCCTCCGGCGCCGCGCAAAGAGAGCGCCACCACCTCGCCAGGCGCGTGACTCCTCCTCAAACGAGCACTTCTCTAGCGCTAGCGCCCAGTCAGCCCGCGCCACTTGGCAACCAGTCCTGTAAAGACAGCGTCTACGCCACTCAAATCCCGACATCAGCCTGTGCCTCGCCAAGTGAAGGCTCATTGAGGAGCTGCAGAACGTAAGCGGCGCAAACAGAGGCCGGGAATCGTTAAAGCTCAGACCGCTGCAGCTCGTTAGCACAGGCAAGCCAATCTTAAACTCAACGCAAAGCAGCGCAAGCGGAACGTCTACATCGCAACACTAATCCAACCGTGGTGCGTTTGAGAAGGCAGCCGCCGCGCAACGTCAATAGCGCCAGAACAACCCAACCGCCTCTCCCGTGCGGGAAAACGCAACCACAGTTTAACAATGTCTAATCGTCATTACACATTACCGTATGTAACATGGCGTTAAAACCACACGATAGATTAATACCCACATGCAGTAACAGAAGTCGTAGCACCAATAACAATCGCAACAAAACAATAACAGCGCAAAGGGAATCGCTGGGTGTCCGCGCTGCGCACTTACTCAGGTTTCACAATAGTGGAGCTGCCGCATTTTTTAAAAATAACTTTCGCGGTTTTATCACGCTTCTTCGTACTTCATTATGGTGATGAAACGGAAGCGATTTACCAAAAACACCGTAGTTTCAAAATATTTCTCTCAAAAAGCTCAGTTTTATTTCTTTAAGAGTCCCTATGATTTAAGTTAAGGATCTTATCTAACATTCTGCGTAAGAAAAAAAAACGTTCCATTAGTTTCGTTGCTAAGAAGTTGTAACGCGTCACATGTGACCAAGGCAGCCTTGCGGTCGCGCCGCTCGCTAAGTGCTGAAAATCGGATGTAAGTTCTTCAAAATAATTGTACGCAATATAATAAAAAAAAACAGCAAATGCGCAGCCAGATGGTGTGATACAGCTAGGCGTGTCTTGCGAACCGCCGCTTGACCATTTACGATGATTTGTATGCAGAGGTGAAGATGAAGAACTACAGTCAGCGCTCACACTCTATATATATATATATATATATATATATATATATATATATATATATATATATATATATATATATATATATATATATATATATACGATGGCTGGCCGACGAAGGCTGGTCCACCAGCCGAAACGTTAATAAAATATTTCGCACGTGCATCCTTTTCTTCAATCTGTCCGCCGCAGGTGGTATAGCGGTTAGGGTGCTCGGCTGCTGACCCGAAGGTCGCGGGTTCGATCTCGGCCGCGGCGGTCGCATTTCGATGGAGGCGAAATGGTAGAGGCCCGTGTACTGTGCGATGTCAGTGCACGTTAAAGAACACCAGATGGTCGAAATTTCCGGAGCCCTCCACTACGGCGTCTCTCATAATCATATGGTGGTTTTGGGACGTTGAACCCCAGATATTATTAAAGACGATAGTCTTTCTTGGGATACTTGAACGCAAAAATTTTGGTCTTTCTGTCTGTCTGTCCGTAACCCGATTCAGCTACTCGGCCAAAGTTTAACCACTTTCTGAACGCCCAGCCATCTTGAACTGGTGTTTGCCTTCATACTTGTGAACATATTCGATCAAAAAGCAAATACTACGCATACCTGAGGCGCAACATTAATATGTTAGTGTCAGGTCGTGTGTTCTTTTATTAGAAAATACATAGGTACGCAATTCTAAAGACCCTAGTGTTTTATCAATGCCAGCCAGATGCAGCCAATTCAACGTAGAGTAGGCGCTGTCTGAGGCAAGGCAAAACATAGTAGTACGGCCGGCACAAGACTATCATCTTTCGACGACATTTGCAGCGAAGCACGTAGATACGCGGCCAATTTTTGATTATTATTTTCTTCAATCATATTCCGAGCCGGAACCATCGATCTTCAAACCCTATATATATATATATATATATATATATATATATATATATATATATATATATATATATATATATATATATATATATATATATATAAGAAAAAAACGGGTAGGGTACACGTACGAGAGAGCAATACTTAGGCATAAAAGTATTGCTCTCTCGTACGTGTACCCGTTTTTTTTCTTACACATACCGAACCCACTGAACTCTCCTGCTGTCTGTATATATATATATATATATATATATATATATATATATATATATATATATATATATATATATGTACACACATATTTATGTAGACCTGTCCACCGGTCGAAACCGTTGGCAAATAAAATTAAGACAACCGCTAAGTTGTGTTTCTTCTCTTACCAAGTAAGTTCGGCCCATTGAAAAAGCTTCTCCAGATACACACACACACACACACACACACACATATACATATATATATATATATATATATATATATATATATATATATATATATATATATATATATATATATATATAAACAATGAAGGGATAACATAGGACCCGGAATTAACAGTTCAAAAAAAATATATCAAGCACGTAGGAAATTGTTCTGAAGGACTGACGTTTCGGCCGCGGGACCGGCCTTCGTCGGAGTGACGAAGGCCGGTCCCGCGGCCGAAACGTCAGTCCTTCCCAGAACAATTTTTCCTACGTGCTTGATATATCTTTTTTGAACTACGGCGGCTTCACGCAACAGGCCGCACACGGTGCGGCCTGTTGCGTGGAGCCGCCGAGCGTTGGCGAGCGAGGGAGAGCGTTGTTGACAGTTCCGGCCGCAAACTTCGAGGGGGCGCTAGTAGTGGGGGACCTTCCGACGAGGCGCGCTGTCGGGAGCGAGTCTTTCTTTTAGATGTGAAGCATCTTATGGCAAAGCTTAATCCGGTGGTGGTGGTGGTGGTGTGCCGCGTGACCACCCTTACTGCGCATGCGCAAACCCTTTAAAAAAATTAAAATAAAAAACCTCCTCTCCCCCTCTAGGCATCCCTGCCCGCGGCGTCCACACTCCCACTGCGCATGCGCGTCCCCCCCATCTATCTCCACTTCTAGGCTCCCCCCCTCTCTCGCCTCGCGACGCCGACGCAGGCAGCGTCTGCTAGCGAGTTTCTTGGTTGAAAAACCGACTGCTCGCGCTGCACAACCGTTCACTGGCCACCCCGTATATATGGCAATGGATCTTGACCTGCAAGGTGGTGCCGGTGGGAGATTTCTCATGTGCGTTGTTGAACAATAAAAATTCGCAGCGTGCGCGTTGACTAAAAGCGGACTGCGGGTCTCTGTGTCCAGGCGGAGTCTTCTGTCTCTCATTGCCCATTAGCAGCGATTGGCATGTTCCAGTAGGAAACAGCGCTCCATCACTGCGTGCTTTGCGCCTCCCCAGTTTTCTCTCCTGCGCAACGCTGCGATGAGCGCCAGCGTCAACGTCGCCGCCAGTGTAAGCGTTAGCGCCCGCTGCTTCACATCTACACATGGTTCCCTTTAGCGGGAGATGGTGTAATTTTTTTGGTTTTACAACGCGGAGTGAGGTTACGGGCTTGTAACAACGATAATCGCGCGCCTTTTTCTATTTTCTTTTCTTTTTGAACAGTGGAGTGAGGTTACGGGCTTGTAACAATGATAGCCGGTATTGAATGTGATGTGTTGTGCCTCCTACAAGCTGAAACGTAGGTAATCGGTGTATTTACAGTGGCAGCATGCCGAAGAACTGCTCCGTTCCGCTGTGCACGTCAAATGCAAAGAAAAATCCCGATTTGTGAGTGAAGTGATGAAGCACATTGAAGTCCGGAGAAATGGAAATCTGTGTAAACTTCTTCACTCAGCCCTGCTCCAATATTTTGTAACGTGCCCTGCACTACGGTGCGGTTAGGGCAACCCTCAGCACAGGAACCACATCTGTGATGTTTTTCTGAAACGGCTGCTTCGACTACTGCTGGCCAACTGGACAGGGAACGCCAACGCAACTGTGCAGCGTCTCGTTAGGCTGGCAAATAAGCTCCTCTCCAGAAAGGTGCTGCGCCTTTGAGGCCATCACGGCATGTCACCAAATGCAATGTTTTATTTATTTTGCAATGCAAAATTATTCTGCTCAGTTAGAAAACACATGCATACTGGTGGTCCAGTGAGTCGAGATTTTTGCTTGATAAAGATATGATTCATTTTACGCACAGAATCTTGTATTTTCTTTTTTTTTTGCATTCACGTTGAGCAATATTCAAATAGTACAAAAACAGTTTTGCAATTCACATTGCTGAAAACATTGTGCAATATTCAAATAGCCCAAAAGCCCGCAATAGCACGTTTAGGACATTTGTAAAGGTACTTAAAACACATGTATTAATCCTGTGACTCGAGGAGTCCGCTGTGGTGGTGTAGCTGTTACGGTGCTCGGCTACTGATCCTAAGGTCGCGGTTTCTATCCTGGCCGCGGCGGTTGCATTTCGATGGAGGCGATATGGTAGAGGCCCGTGTACTGTGCGAAGTCAGTGCACGTTAAAGAACACCAGATGGTCGAAATTTCCGGAGCCCTCCACTACGGCGTCCCTCATAGTCCCATCGTGGTTTTGGGAAGTAAAACCCCAGGTAATATTATTGTGACGCGAAGACGGGAGAGGCTTTTTCATTACAGCTTTATATTTTTAGGGGCGAAACTTCTTAGGACCTAGCCTTGTCTTCCGTTGTGGTCACTGTATAGAACCCTTGCTATAGTCGAAACTTATGTGAGAAACAAAAAAAAAGGTATTACAATAGACTTCAATGTAGACATCGGATAATTATAAGGTAAGATATCGCTGTTCCCGGCGAAAATAAACTACCCAGAAGAGTATTGATGAGTTGATCTCTACTGAAATGTGCCTAGATGTTGAAGCTTCTCTAGGAAACCTGTGACACAAAGGCACACGTCCAGAATTATATGTCCTAACAAATTACCCACATTAAAATGTTATCTTGCCACCGGCAAGATGGCGGGTTCTTAGATTCAATTCACTTCCGAGGCATATCCTCCACTCCAGCAATTTTCTAAATCCTCCTTGAATTGCCTAAGACGACTGAAAGGCGACATAAATTTACATTGCTATATACACTGTATGTTACTCAATTTATATTATATGGGGCAACGGTCGGGTAACGCACGGTTACTCACCGATCATACCCTGAGCTTCGCCCACTCGTCATGATTCACTTCGTGGAGATGCATGGGCTTTTTTTAAACATGTGGTCAATGTTGGCTGTCGACGAGACGGGCATGCGTAGTCAAAACAGTTCCGTATCCCCGTGAAAAGGGAAACCATTTGCATCGGAGAAAAGTTCCTGTTGTAGCATAAAAGAATGCACTAGCTGACTGGACACCAAACTTGACGAGTCCACTTGCAGCGCTGCGAAGCAGACACAACGAGCCCGCGAGCGCCAGACACGCACCGCTTCCCCGGCGCAAACTGTCACTGACCGGTGGCGCTGCGGCGGCAGTAAAAGGAACTAGGCCTCTCTCGCTGCTTTCGGCGCACGCAGCAGGCCGCACCTCGTGCGCTTTGATCCAGCGGCCGTGACAAAGGTTTCGATGTGAACAACCCAGAACTCGGTTAGCTTCGGTAGTAACGCGCTCTGCGTGAAATGGACAGTTAAGTACTTGTACGCACTTACAGATGTAATGTCCGAGTTATAAATTGAGTGGCGTTGCGTACAATTGCCGTGGTGAGAGGAGACTAGCCAGGGGCGTAGCCAGGGGGGGGGGGGCGCTTATGGGGCTTCAGCCACCCCCGAAATGTTTTCGTATTGTGATGTATCGCCAACCAAAAGAGCTAGGTGCGCCGGAAATCATGCTGGATTTTTTCTAGAATTCCTTTTCGCAGTTAAAAATACACTTTCGTGTGAACATTGCTGACCCCTAGCGGTCCTATCCCTATATCTGGCTGTGCAGCGCATCATACTGTCATCAATACCCTGCTAACAAAGTCGCAGTGCCTTTGATTGCGATTTGAGCCGTGTCACCACGAAGGAGTAAGTATTGTTGACACGCCGGACGCTCTGAATTAGGATATATAGCAGGGGCATCAAACTCACATCAGCTAGCGGGCCGCAGTAACGAAATTTTGTCCCACAAGGGCCGGGAGGACAGTGAACATGGTGGGATCGGGGGGGGGGGGGGGGGTGACACTTTTGAGTGTCACCAAACGTCGCCACTTTAAAGAATAAAGAAAGCCTTTCCCATATCCCTAGCAGGGGTCATTTCAGAAGGGTACTTGACGTCACGTCTCGAAAAACATATGGATACTGATTTTCACAATAACTAAAATCAGGACGCCGATTGTGAAATATGGAGTTTTCATTTCACGGTAATGTTCAACTTATCACGAGCGCATGGGGTGCCTCACGCACGCACACAAAACGCTTGAGACCAGTCCCGTCTCTGTAGCTTACCTGAACAAAGAGCAGTATAGGCGCAGTAGGCGAGAAAATGACGTGAATTCGATTTAGCAGAGTCGCAAGACTATTCTGCCTGAAGGCGCGGGCAGCTAGAAAGGGGCCCGAGGGGCACATGCGGCCCGCGGGCTGCGTGTTTCAGACCCCTGATATATATAGTGACGGTATTGTCAACACACCGTTGCGGAGGGGATGTCTTGAACACAAAATAATTATACCTTGCTATCGGAGGGCCAAAATGGGGAGTGGTCATCTCTGACGGCTTACCGCCGTCGTTTCGTTATCTTGCATGTGTGCCGGTAGTGGGGAGTCGTTTTGGGTAGAGACGACCGTCTTTTCTTTATCTGAAACTATGACATTCCGTCTGCCGCTCAGGCTGGGAACGAAGTACACCGCTCCATTCCCATGAGGAAATCGCAGATGCCGGACGTATATATTTCTTTAGACGACCGAGACGTGAGGTACTCAGCCGTCACTCTCGCCTCTGATTTAAGGCGGCATATTTAGGGTGGAGTTAGCAGACTACAAAGTGCGCGATATCGAGGGCTTTACTTCCCCAGGTAGAGAATCTGGGGAGTTGAAAATTTATTTAACCGCAAGACATCGTTCTGCTAAGTGGTATAGTCTAGTCCAGCATGGCACAGAAACTGAATGTAGAATATGTTGCGTCATCCAGTAGCGCCATAACACACAGCCAGTATAAGCTGCAATTTCGGCCCCGGCAGCGTGTATTTCGGGTGGTCACGCATATTTACAACACCCTAAAAGAGATTACCGGCGCACGCAGGGGACCTCCGTTGAAAAGGTGCACAAAATAGAGACAACTGAGCACGTCGATGTATTTTGCGAGCGTCTCATGATCTTGGCACCACTGGTGGCTGATGCCGGCTATGCTGAGGCAACAAATATGAGCCCCGTTGCATGAATTGCATGCAGAACTATACTTTCGGGAAAAACAGCGCCATCAAACGCAAGGAAACTCGCCAGCACTCTGTGGGACTGCTCGCTTTTTGGGAACTTAGGACTTATCAAGGTTGCACAGTCATCCTATGCCGGCTTTTAACTCGACAGCATTAAGGAGCTCGTTTCGTTGAAATTCCGGTGTCGGCGTCGGCTTTTGGTTGCGGGCGAAAAATCAGCGTTGTCCGTGAGCGAAAATTGGAAGTAGATGCAAATAAAGAAATCATAAAAAATATTTGGTTCGAGTGGGTTCGGAGATTCGAACCACTGACCCCTCACTCCATGGCGCGATTCGTTTAGCGCCTTGGTTACCACGCATACATCCTCTAGCATACCAACAGCGAGCTATCTATATGCACCATTTAGGGTTGATGGTACACACATCTCAAAGGTTCTTCAGCGGGTTTACAAAAATCCCGTGAGATGGCACAAAGGACCCACAGGCGCGCTTTCCATGATCTGTCACGCCGCCTGCATGGATATAGGAGCCGGCGCGCGTCCGCACTTTTTTCTTGTGGCGCGCTTTAGGAGTCAACGAGAAGCAGAGCTAGGCTAGCGATTGGGAAAGCGATACGAACACGGTCTGATTACGCTATCTCGTTCTACAATTGAAAGCGAAGCTCAGGTGTCCTCAAGTTTTAACGCGATAGCGTTAAAGAGCTCGTTTCGCAGAAATTCCGGCGTCGGCATCGTTGGTTGTGAGCGAAAAATCATCATCTTGTCCATGACCGAAAAATCATCATCTTGTCCGTGACCGAAAAATCGAGAAAGATGCAAATAAAATAAATAATAAAAATTTTCGGGTCCGAGTGAGGATCGAACCCGGGTCGTCTGCGTGGCAAGCAGGTGTTCTACCACACAGCCATGCCTCTTTTTTTTTCTTTAATGCATGGAATCAACACCGGTAATTATTGTGTCCTGCGCACAACATAATTCGTCACATCGGAATTACCTTAACATACACAACACCCACATTCTTGCAAACAGTAGCCAGTATTTCAAAAGTCAGGCAAACACACACAAGCGTCTAGAAGGGAAAACCACTCCGGAACGGGTTCAAAAGTCTCAACAACACTGCGCACTTGAGCAGCTTCTTCTCTGAAGACAGACCTCGTCGACCGTGGCGGCTCGGCGTGTCTGTCAATCATGCGACTTTTCCATAGCGAATAAAGTCCTAATAACATAAACAGATCATATGGAGTATTATTGGTGGAGCTCTTTTTGAAAGGGAGGAACCTAATACCATGAGCAGTGATAGGAAGATCTTTTCTTATTGTTCTTTTTAGAATGTCCCAAAAATAAAATGCATCGCGACAATGAATGAAACAATGCTCTATCGTCTCAGGTTGGTTGCAGAGTCTACAATTTACTGTCCAGGGCACATATATTGCTTTTTCATTGAGCCACGTCTTCACTGGTAGAGTGGAGGTGTGTAGTTTAAAGAAAAACGTTTTCGCTGCAGGCGATATCCACATTTTACGTACCCGGAATAATACGTCATGACCAGGCAAAAGCGAGTATGGCAGTCGATAAACAGGTTCAGGGAAAAGGTTATTCACAAGTGCAGCGGTTAGAGTTGTTCTATCAATATTATACAAATACTCTAAACTAAATCTGGCTTTTAAA
Organism: Rhipicephalus appendiculatus; assembly: GCA_030522465.1. Taxonomy (NCBI): domain Eukaryota; kingdom Metazoa; phylum Arthropoda; class Arachnida; order Ixodida; family Ixodidae; genus Rhipicephalus; species Rhipicephalus appendiculatus. Next base: position 9,236 of record JALIZH010021064.1, read on the forward strand.
AAATTGACAGTGTCAACAATTTCTTTTAAGAATCCCCACAATTGCGACTCCTTAGCAACGCTTGTTGTGACATAAATAAAAGGAAGGTGGTAACACAGACGGTTTCGAAGAACCGCTAAAAGAAAGGGGTGACAAACGTCTTTAAAGTAAAAAAATCGCAACACCAACTGTCGCACAAACAGATGCACCAGACTGAGGCCACCCTTTTCAAGTGGAACAAAAAGGTTGTCTCTCCTCATGGGTTCCCATGAAGAGCACCAAATAAAACAAGCACATATCCTATGAAAGGCTTGAATGTGCACACGAGAGCAGTGCAACACCTGCAGAACATAAATAAGCTTTGATACAAGAAAGATATTGCACGCTTTCGCTCTCGCAAAAATGGAAAGGTCTCGTCCGTGCCATGTTGCCACCTTTCGGCGGATAGTAGTTATCGCGGACGTCCAGTGTGGGCCGCTATTACGATAGTTATCGAGGGGCACACCAAGATACCTCATAGCAGTCGAATTCCAATGGATATTTGAGAAGACTGAGGGAGTTTGAGCCCACTTGCCCAGCCAGAATCCTCTGCTTTTATCAAAATTTATGCTGGCGCCAGCGATTTCACAAAAGCGTAAAGTAGTGTTTACTGCTTCTTGAACGCTGGGTTTATCGACGCAAAAGAAGGCAATGTCGTCAGCATAAGCTAGAACTTTAACTTCCTCAGTCTCATATCGGTATCCTCTAATGCTAGAATTTAGAAGCACACTTAAACATAGTGGTTCCAGGTATATTGCAAAGAGCAAAGGCGAGAGCGGACATCCCTGACGTACGGATGAATTTAACTCTATTGTATTCGAAAGGGTGCGATTTACAATTAGCCTTGTCGTGCACTTTTTATAACAGAGTGAAATACCATTATACAGTACATCACCCAACTGCAGGTGTCTTAGTAGCCGGAACAGAAAAGCGTGCTGTACCTTATCAAAGGCTTTAGCGAGGTCTATTTGAAGAAGGGCTACTTGGTCCATACTACCATCGATACACTCCAGGACTGACCGCGCTATGTGGATATTTGTTTGTATAGAGCGACCTCGAATTCCACATGTTTGGTGGTCACCTACACATTTAGTGATCACTGTCTGCAGCCGATTTGTCAGCAACTTCGCAAATATTTTGTAATCGACGTTACATAACGATATAGGCCTATATCCGTTAACTCTTTTTAATGATTCAGGATCAGAACTTTTTGGGATTAATGTCGTATGGCCCTGATAGAAAGAAGGAGGAAGTTCACCTCGTTCATAAGCCTCTTTAAAAAGTTGCTCCAGAAAAGGAATCAGAAGCTCCTGAAATGCTATGTAAAATTCCCCACTAAGGCCATCTGGACCAGGAGTTTTGTTTTTCTGCAACGTTGTTATTGCAAACCTTATTTCTTCCCTGGTGATGGGCCCATCAACAGTGAGTCGGTCATCCTCTTGTAATTGGGGCACAATGGCAATAAAGTGGTCCGCTTTTTCTTCATAATTCTCTTGAAGCTCAGCAGCAGTAAACAGACTTTTGTAATATTCTTCAAATGCGGCTCTTATTTCACATGCCTCTGCTTGGATATACTGTGAAAATAACTTCCTCTGCTTGGAAATGCAGTGAAAATAACTTCCATGCTTCGCAAACGCAAGCGTCCTTTATATAGGCGTCGCAATATAACATGTAATATCCCAGGAATATTGCGTGGTACAAGCGTAAATTGCCATCGGGCGTCAGAATATGTGACTATCATAACGATTCCATAGTTTAAAGCCAGCCACCCATTACAAATGGCAAACGCCTTACTGCGCGTATTCCCTTAACACCACGTAGTGGGTACATAGCAAGCTCGAAAACATTTCCCACATTTGCCGCGCATAATTTCTCCTGGTTTAAACCATACTACCCGTTACATAGTATGCACTAAGTGATTGAAGTACGCAGTAGGGACGGGATATCGCTATCGCGTTCAACTCTTAAAGGCGAAGCTTAAGGGTCCCCCCAATTTTTGTTTACTTTTGAACTTTTCTTATAGCCGCTATTAACAGCATGCTTTTGAACTGTTAGATAATGTCACATCGTGTGTTGTCCTAATTATTGTATCCATTGTTAATACCTCCCTACTTGTATTGTGCTGTAACCATTGATCGATCTTACATATATGTGGGCTAGTCGATATTGTCTTTTGTCGTTGTTCATATTATTCTGTGCATTATTCTGCAGGATATAAACATTTTTTCCCCGACTCCGACGCACATACTGTGTCTGCTTGCGTACTGAACGCCCAACAACCCACAAGCTTGTCATTTTCCGTGGACGACTTAGCGCTGACGACTTGAGGTGACCACTGGTGGCACGTCGCTTCTCCATTTGCGAGGACGGAAGGGGCGGGGGGACAGGTTATCGGCAGATGTCGAACTAACTGCTCATGATAGGAGGCAGACAAAACCATTTCATCATCTTCGCAGTCAAAATTTTGAACCTTGTGAACGCATGTTTTGTCCCGGCAATCCACTATATTCCGAGAAAAAAAGGCAGCTACTAATCTGGGCTGCTAGGGTATGCCGATCAGTGGGGGGGGCGATTCCTTCCAGTGGATAAGCAAGGGCGGTGGGAGAGCAACCTTGATTCACTCCTTAACTGACCACTCTGACCTCGAAGTTGCTATTATGTATTCAGTGTCGCCAGTGGACATTTTAGAGGTCAATCTTTGGAACACACCCGAGTTTTTGTTTCCGTGTCCGAGAGGTAAATCCACATGAACGAAGCTGCTAAGAGGACTATAATGTGCTAGCAATCCTGCCTTCCCAAAATTACTTCCTTCTAACGATGAGTGTGCCTCGAACAGAACTCTTTTGGCGAAAGCATGACGACTATTTTGTGCTATATATGTGGCGTATTGTTTTTCTAAAATAACCAAATCTAGAAACCAAAAAGGGCTAAATTTCACGGGAGCGTAAAGTGCCTATGTATTTTTCCCCTTTTAAACCAATTGTAATCAATGTGGGACAATTCCTTATCGTAACGTGAACTCAAAAATGCAGTTCTGAATAAAAATAAAATGAGCCACATCCTTTATCTGCTTGAATCAAACTGCGTCAGATTCATTAAATCAGTGCTGGTGCCACAAACATGACCAAAACAATTATATGACCGTGTCCAATCTGTTTCATTTGGGTCCTAGTAGCTTTCCTATATTACTTTCACTCGACAATTACTTTTTCTTGGGCGAGTTGGAATTTCCTGAAGGACATGATGTTGTAAGGCAAAACTCGGAATATAAATAGTAAGAGCCCGAGTTTCCTACTTAATTCTGCCTTTTAGTGATTCTTTTTCAAGCTTTGCGCTGCATATCATGTCCTTCTTTCACTCCGAGGCGGTATATTTGAAATAGAAGACAAGTGAAATGAAGATTGCAGTAAGACTGATAACTGGGAAAGTTGGTATGTATCCATATTAACGCGATAGCGTTAAAGAGCTCGTTTCGCAGAAATTCCGGCGTCGGCGTCGGTGTCGGCGTCAGTGTCGGCGTCGTTGGTTGTGAGCGAAAAATTGGGGGGACCCTTAAGCTTCGCCTTTAAGAGTTGAACGCGATAGCGATATCCCGTCCCTAGTGCGTACTTCAATCACTTAGTGCATACTATGTAATGGGTAGTATGCTTTAGACCAGGAGAAATTATGCGCGGCAAATGTGGGAAATGTTTTCGAACTTGCTATGCACCCACTACGTGGTGTTACGGGAATACGCGCAGTAAGGTGTGTGCCGTTTGTAATGGGGGGCTGGCTTTAAACTATGGAATCTTTATGATAGTCACACATTCTGACGCCCGATGGCAATGTACGCTTGTACCACGCAATATTCCTGGGATATTACATGTTATATTTTGACGCCTATGTAAAGGACGCTTGCGTTTGCGAAGCGTGCAAGTTATTTTCACTGCATTTCCAAGCAGAGGAAGTTATTTTCACAGTATTTCCAAGCAGAGGCATGGCTGTGTGGTAGAACACCTGCTTGCCACGCAGACAACCCGGGTTCGATCCTCGGTCGGACCCGGAAATTTTTATTATTTATTTTATTTGCATCTTTCTCGATTTTTCGGTAACGGACAAGATGATGATTTTTCGGTAACGGACAAGATGATGCCCCCTCCCCGAGTGGCAGCACCCCCCTCCCCCCCCCTCTGTGCGCACACCTATGGTAACCGCTGATTGAAAGTATTTGCCTAAGTGCTTCGCGCCTGCCGCGACACCTTCGATTCCTCCTGGTGCCTGACCCACACAAACATCAGCCTGACGGTGCCTGGTAGCCAGATAAAAGGTCGATTTGTCATCGCCGGCTCTTAGACAACTCACTTGTGCTATAGCCATACATTGTTCAAAATTGTGTCTCTTTAAGTCCAACACAGCTGTGGCTACTATCTGAAGACACAATTCACTTTCGTGCTATGAACGATTTCGGTGAAAGAGGGATGAACAACCATACTAAAAGACAGGGCGTGCAAACACGGACGCAAGAAAGAAGTAAAGACACCCCAAACGCCGGCGTTTCTGGGGTATTGACTTCTTGTGTCCGTGTGTGCACGTGCTGTCTTTTAGAATGAATACTGATCAACTAGCTCAGCTCTCTGTAATTCAAAGAACAATCATCTTTTGCATTCTCATGCTCACACCTGTCTGACCGCTATTTCTTTATTTAGCCTTGTTTATCACTGCCTTTGTGTAAACGTTACACCGAGTTAAATGCGTTCTACAGATACATTCTTCGGCTGTTGAATTCTTGGTTGATCCCCTACAGTGGGTATGTGCTAGTTTCTAACATTATCATCATTGCCTTGCAAATCGTTCAAAGTCGTTCGTCACAATGCTTTCTCATGAGGATGTCGGTCGTTTTGCGTAGCACACGCTCTAGGAAAATGGATATGGCTGGCCCCATGCAAGCGACGGAGTCAAGAATGCCGTCTGGTCCCTCACATGACCCACGTTCCTTGGCTTCACCTTCCCGCAAGACAGCAACAGCGCTTGCGAACGCCAAGGACACAATCAAGCCCGACCACGAAGCTAAAGACGCCGTGGAAAACGTGAGCATGAATGTCTGCACGTACAGCTGGCATTGTGCGAGTGCTGCTTTTTTTCTTAACAATGGCTCTCCAGAGAGTTTTTCTGGAGAACACGCGCCGGAGAAGCAGAATTCTTTAAAAATGACTCTCATAACGTGTCTTTTCGCGAGCAATAAATGACCGCAAATAGAAAGGAAATTACAAACACTAAAATTTTGCTCTAGTTGATGTCCGCGGTTTCAAGTACCCGATCAAGTACGAGCGAGCTATACCAACCGGGCTTCATTATCATCAGAACCGTGCGAGAAAACGTAGCCTGTGATGTCACGATGATTTCTTTTTTTATCCAACTGTGAAGCCTCAGCTTCGTCTAAGACTCTGGGAAGAAGTACGGGCAATAGAGTTTAGCAGTCATGGATCGACTTGTCTTGCAAAGCTTCCCAGTTCGCCATCGAAGTTCTTCATCATGATCCGATGCAGCGACCGCTCTGGTTTTCTTTTCCTCGCGGAAAAGCAAAAGTCCGGCCTCTTTGAACAGCGAAGCTCGTCGAAGCTCTGATGGGACGCGGTAACGTGACGCAGCGTTGTGGGCGGAGCCAAGGCACGGGCGAAAGCACGCGCTGGCCGGGGTCAACAAGTTGAGCCGGCTAATCTGCCTTTTTGCGCTGTCACGGCAGATGCGCCCTTCCCCGTGCGGAAAAGTGGAGCCTCCCAATCTCGGAGGGCTTTCGTTCTGGCGATACCGGGTGGACAGTTCCGCCGAGGCCTGTAGCCAGGAGGGTGTTTTACCCAATGTAGGGGTGTTTTTCTACAGTCAAGGTCATCAGGAAGTGCCTCCCCCCCCCCCCGATCTGGCTACGGTTTTGGCCCCTACCAGAACCCCATCAAATGCCAGAGGGCAGCACAGGAAAATGGAAAAGGCGTGTTGGAGAGCGCGCACCCAAGTTGGTTCGCAGGCGCGAGCATGGGAGCCAGGCCCGTAGCCAGGGGGGGGGTGGCCTAGGGCCCCCCCCCCCCTGAAATTCGGATGGTGGGGCTAGTTACCGCAAATAATGAAAATAGGTGGTTTTCAAGGTTTTCAATGGGTGCCCCCCCCCCCCCCGAAAAAAATTTCTGGCTACGGGCCTGATGGGAGCAAAGTCTGCGGGCTCCCTACATGACGTAGCAGATCTGCTCCGACGGATAGAGACGCTATCAGCCGTGGCGATGGCGGCTGCGCCTGCAGCATGGTGTAAGATATGTACTCTTAGGTGAGTACACTCGCGAGACGCGATCGAAGAGATAAAGTAACAATGCCGAGCGTCATGGAGCATCCGTCGGACCGCTGACGGCAGCGGATACCTATCGGCGGAAAGACGCAACTTAAAAACAAAAACGCGCTCCCGTAGCAACTGGCGCTTCGCGGGAAATCTGAATTGCCTAGACAGCCATCGCGGCAACGACACGCCAGCAAATAAAGTTGGAAACGCATACCGCGTCTTGCGTGGCGCAAAACGCGACATGCGGTGGACGCCGGCGTTGCCACCGAACCCGTCGGTTGCTATAGCAACGGTGCAGAAAGCATTTTCTCTATCTGTGGCGCGATTTTCTACGCATTCCAAATAAGCACGGGGGCGTGTCGCGCTTAACGTCACAAACACGTCACTGTCGCGAGCGCACGTTCCAAGTGAAGCCGTCTGACAGCCATTATAATTCATGCTTATCGGTTTCGGACGGTTCTAAGTCAAGCCGTCTGACAGCCATTATAATCCATGCTTATCGGTTTCGGACGGTTCTAAGTCAAGCCGTAAGACAGCCATTATAATCAATGCTTATCGGTTTCGGATGGTTCTAAGTCAAGCCGTCTGACAGCCATTATAACCCATGCTTATCGGTTTCGGACGGTTCTAAGTCAAGCCGTAAGACAGCCATTATAATCCAGGCTTATCGGTTTCGGATGGTTCTAAGTCAAGCCGTCTGACAGCCATTATAATCCATGCTTATCGGTTTCGGACGGTTCTAAGTCAAGCCGTCTGACAGCCATTATAATCCATGCTTATCGGTTTCGGACGGTTCTAAGTCAAGCCGTCTGACAGCCATTATAATCCATGCTTATCGGTTTCGGGCGGTTCTATGTCAAGCCGTCTGACAGCCATTATAATCCATGCTTATCGGTTTCGGACGGTTCTATGTCAAGCCGTCTGACAGCCATTATAATCCATGCTTATCGGTTTCGGACGGTTCTATGTCAAGCGGTCTGACAGCCATTATAATCCATGCTTATCGGTTTCGGACGGTTCTCGGCACCGTCCGAAACCGATAAGCATGGATTATAATGGCTGTCAGACGGCTTGACTTGGATCGGTACGTGCGCTCACGACAGTCACGTGTTTGTGACGTTAAGCACTACACGCCCGCGTGCTTATTTGGCATGCGTACAAAATCGCGCCACTCAGTTGCGTCTTCCCGACGAGAGTTACCCGCTCCCGTCAGCGGACCAACGGACGCGCACCGTTGTTACTTCATCTGGTCGATCACGTCTTGCATGCAAACCGAGAAGTGTGTCCACCTGAAAACTTTATAGCCTGCAACATGCGACTGTGAGCTGCGTCTTGGTAGTTTTTAAATGCGAAGCATTTCCTAGCGAACTTCGGTGACTTTAAACTTATCCATCTATCTCTCTAGCCGCCTACGACTTTGTGCTCTACTGACCATATAGTTAATGGGATTTGTACGAAAATTGGTATTGCACAACGTGACTGTATGACGCACACGACTGACTGCTCATTTCATAAAAAATCATGAATTATCTTGTCATGAACGGCATGATTTGCATGACATAGCCCTGGTGCTCCTGTGGCCGTTTCCTTAAATTGATACATCTAAAAATTGGTATGATGACACATTTCTGCATGACCAACTAATTGACAGGAGTAATATGAAAACCATGACGTGCATGTCATGTACTAGATGACTTGCATACCACGCTCATGGCGCGCTCGCGGCCGTTTCGCTAGCTTGATATACACCAAATTTGGCATTGCGTGACGCTACTGTATGACGAACATAAATAACAAGTGGTAATATGAAGGAAAGAAGTGTAGATTTAAGGGCTCGTCTGCTTTGGCAAACACAGTATTAATGAGAACTAAAAGACAAAGGAAATCATGACACGTCATGTGCAACATGACTTGCATGCCACGCTCGCGGCCCTTTCGCCAGCTTGATATGCACCAAATTTGGTATTGCGTGAAGTGACTGTATGACGAACATAAATGAGAAGTGGTAATATGGATATCATGACATGTCATGTGCAACATGACTTGCAAGCCACGCTCATGGCACGCTCGCGGCCGTTTCGCTAGCTTGAGATGCACCAAATTTGGTATTGCGCGACGTGAATGTACGGCGACCATAAATGACCTGTGGTAATATGGGAATCATGACATGTCAAGTGCAACATGACTTGCATGCCATGCTGATGGCACGCTCGCGGCGATTTCGCTAACTTGATATACACCAACTTTGGTATACCGAGACGTGTCTGTATGGCAGACATAAATGTCACATCGAAAAAGTGAAGATCATGAAATACATGTCATGTACAAAATGATTTACATGCCACGCCTACGGCGCGCTCATGCCTGTTTCGCTAGCTTGATTACAAGTTCGGTATTAAGGGGAAAGCCTTTATTGTCTCATGCTCACGTCCGTCCGTCCATTCGTCGGTTCGTCTATCCATCCGTCCGTGCGTCCGTCCCTCCGGCCGTGCCCTGGCAGAGTGCCAGGTGGCCGCCGGGGCGTGCAAACGGACGCCGTTCGCGTCGGACTCTACAGCGCTCGCGCTATGCTTGGGTAGCGTCGCTGTGTCCAGCATGTCCAATCATGCAAGGAGGGAGACGCGCGCATCGCGTTCCCTTCTGACCGCCCCCCGTCTCAATGGGCACAGGAATTTGCGGAACACACTTTTGAATTTACAGTGTCCATCAATTTAAACGCTGGAACGCGGATGGCGTCTGTACGATGCGAAAAGCTCGTGAATACGACGGCATGCGAACCGGAGGCAGACTAGTCTCGTGTCTCACTGCGATTCGCGGTAAAAAAAAAAAACCGGCAGATCCCACGCACTGTGGGAATCGATGTCAATGCGAAGCAGCCAGCAAGAAGCAAATCATCTTGTACATAATATGCATATCATTATTTACATGTTAGGACCTGTCATTTGTGTTCATCATGCAGTCACGTCGCGCAATACAAATTTTGGCTAGTGAACTGGACGCAAGCGCACCATGAGCGTGGCATGTAAATGGCATTCTAGATGATATGCATGCCAAGATTTTCATGTTACCACCTGCCACTTATGTTCGCTTCACTTTTTACCTCGAATCACAGCGATACGCGAGACCAATATGCCTCCGTTTCGCATGCGTTCGTATTCTCGCGCTATTCGCATCGTGCAGACGCCATCCGCGTTCTAGCGTTTAAATTGACGGACACTTTCAAATCCAAAGTGTGTTCCTCGAACGCCTGTGCCCACTGAGACGGGGTCGGTCAGAATGGAACGCGATGCGCGCGTCTGCCTCCTTGCATAATTAGAGACGCCGGGCACCACGACGCTACGCAAGCAAAGCGCGAGCGCTGTAGAGTCCAACGCGACCGGCGTCCGTTTGCGTGCCCCGGCGCCCACCTGGCACCGTGCCAAGGCACGGCTGGAGGGACGGACGGACGGACGGACGGACGACCGGACGGACGGACGTGAGCATCAGACATTAAAGGCTTTGGCCTTAAAATTTTGGTGTATATCAAGCTAGCGAAACGGCCACGAGAGTCTCAAGAGCGTGGCATGCAAGTCATGTTGCAAATGACATGTCATGATCTTTATTACCACTAGTCATTTATGCTCGTCATACAATCACGTCGCTGAATACCAAGGTTGGTGTATATCAACCTAGCGAAGCGGCCCCGAGAGTGTCATGACTCATGAGCGTGGCATGCAAGTCATGTTGCACATGACATGACATGATTTCCATATTACCGCTTGTCATTTATGCTCGTCATATGACACGTCACCCAATACCAAATTTGGTGTATATCAAGCTAGCAAAGCAGCCACGGGAGTACCATGAGCGTAGCATGCAAGTCACGTTGCACATGACATATCATGATTTTCCATATTACCACTTGTCATTTATGCTCGTCATACACTCACGTCACTCAATACCAAATTTGGTGTATATCAAGCTATCGAAACGGCCCCGAGAGTGTCATGGGCGTGGCATGCAGGTCATGTTGCACATGACATATCATGATTTCCATATTACCACTTGGCATTTATGTTCGTCATACAGTCGCGTCACGCAGTAGCAAATTTGGTGTATATCAAGCTAGCTAAACGGCCGTCAGCGCGATGAGCGTGGCATGTAAATCATGTGGTACATGACATTCAGGTCATTATTTTCATATTACCACCTGTCATTTATGTTGGTCATGCAGAAATGTCTCATCGTACCAATTTTTGGATATATCAAGTTAAGAAAACGGCCTCAGGAGCACTATGGCCATAGCGTGTAAATCATACTTTTCATGACAAATTATTCATGATTTTTATGATATGAGCAGTCATTCATGTTTGTCATACAGTCATGTTATGCCATACCAATTTTGGTATAAATCCCATTAACGATACGGCCAGGAGAGCACAAAGTCGTAGGCGGCTAGATAGATAGATAGATAGATAGATAGATAGATAGATAGATAGATAGATAGATAGATAGATAGATAGATAGATAGATAGATAGATAGATAGATAGATAGATACGCTCAAAGTCGCCGAAGTTCGCCAAGAAACGCTTCGCATTTAAAAACCGACAGATCCCACGCGTTGTGGGACTCGATGTAATACGAAGCAGCAAGAAGTTTATACTAGCAAATTTATACCAGCAAGAAGCAAATCATACTGTACATAACACCCATGTCATAATTTACATGTTAGGAGCCTGTCATTTATGTTCGTCATACAGTCATGTCACGCAATACCAATTCCGGTGTATATCAAGCAAGCGAAACGGCCGCGAGCACGCCATGAGCGGGTCATGCAAGTCATGCTGTACATTACATGTCATCATTCTTATATAAGCACTAGTCATGTTTTTCATATACATATACGTCAAGCGAAATTGAAGGACACTTTGTACATTCCAAAGTGTGTTCGGCGAAAAGCTTGTGGCCATTCGACTGACTTTGCGATGGCCTTTTCTTTTCACACTCTCAGCGGGATGGCATGCAAACGGAATGTGTGCGTGTCTTCGTTTTTAATTTTAAATGCGAAGCATTTCTTAGCGAACTTCGGCGACTTTGAGCGTATCTATCTATCTATCTATCTATCTATCTATCTATCTATCTATCTATCTATCTATCTATCTATCTATCTATCTATCTATCTATCTATCTATCTATCTATCTATCTATCTATCTATCTATCTATCTATTTATCTAATCTAGCCGCCTACGACTTTGTGCTCTCCTGGCCGTATCGTTAATGGGATTTATACCAAAATTGGTATGGCATAACATGACTGTATGACATGAATGACTGCTCATATCATAAAAATCATGAATGATTTGTCATGAAAAGTATGATTTACACGCTATGGCCATAGTGCTCCTGAGGCCGTTTTCTTAACTTGATATATCCAAAAATTGGTACGATGAGACATTTCTGCATGACCAACATAAATGACAGGTGGTAATATGAAAATAATGACCTGAATGTCATGTACCACATGATTTACATGCCACGCTCATCGCGCTGACGGCCGTTTAGCTAGCTTGATATACACCAAATTTGCTACTGCGTGACGAGACTGTATGACGAACATAAATGTCAAGTGGTAATATGGAAATCATGATATGTCATGTGCAACATGACCTGCATGCCACGCCCATGACACTCTCGGGGCCGTTTCGATAGCTTGATATACACCAAATTTGGTATTGAGTGACGTGAGTGTATGACGAGCATACACTCCCGAGCATACACTCATGTTAAGAAAACGGCCTCAGGAGCACTATGGCCATAGCGTGTAAATCATACTTTTCATGACAAATTATTCATGATTTTTATGATATGAGCAGTCATTCATGTTTGTCATACAGTCATGTTATGCCATACCAATTTTGGTATAAATCCCATTAACGATACGGCCAGGAGAGCACAAAGTCGTAGGCGGCTAGATATAGATAGATAGATAGATAGATAGATAGATAGATAGATAGATAGATAGATAGATAGATAGATAGATAGATAGATAGATAGATAGATAGATAGATAGATAGATAGATAGATAGATAGATAGATAGATACGCTCAAAGTCGCCGAAGTTCGCTAAGAAATGCTTCGCATTTAAAATTAAAAACGAAGACACGCACACATTCCGTTTACATGCCATCCCGCTGAGAGTGTGAAAAGAAAAGGCATCGCAAAGTCAGTCGAATGGCCACAAGCTTTCGCCGAACACACTTTGGAATGTACAAAGTGTCCTTCAATTTCGCTTGACGTATATGTATGAAAAACATGACTAGTGCTTATATAAGAATGATGACATGTAATGTACAGCATGACTTGCATGACCCGCTCATGGCGTGCTCGCGGCCGTTTCGCTTGCTTGATATACACCGGAATTGGTATTGCGTGACATGACTGTATGACGAACATAAATGACAGGTCCTAACATGTAAATTATGACATGGGTGTTATGTACAGTATGATTTGCTTCTTGCTGGTATAAATTTGCTAGTATAAACTTCTTGCTGCTTCGTATTACATCGAGTCCCACAACGCGTGGGATCTGTCGGTTTTTAAATGCGAAGCGTTTCTTGGCGAACTTCGGCGACTTTGAGCGTGTCTATCTATCTATCTATCTATCTATCTATCTATCTATCTATCTATCTATCTATCTATCTATCTATCTATCTATCTATCTATCTATCTATCTATCTATCTATCTATCTATCTATCTATCTATCTATCTATCTATCTATCTATCTATCTATCTAGCCGCCTACGACTTTGTGCTCTCCTGGCCGTATCGTTAATGGGATTTATACCAAATTTGGTATGGCATAACATGACTGTATGGCAAATATGAATGACTGGTCATATCATGAAAATCATGAACAACTTGTCATGAAAAGTATGATTTACACGCCATGGCCATAGTGCTCCTGAGGCCGTTTTCTTAACTTGATATATACAAAAATTGGCACGATGAGACATGTCAGCATGACCAACATAAATAACAGGTTTTAATACGATAATCATGACCTGCATGTCATGTACAGTCGCGGCCACTGTTAGATGTGTAGTGAAGACGAGAAAGAAGATTCGCTCGGGCGTCTGTTGCTGTGCGCGAGATCTGGGTTCCTGTCGGACCAGCGCTACTCTGACTGCCAAGTCGTCACTGCTTTTCTAATAAATCTTCATACGACATTTGGTGGAGGTTGCTGCAATCCCTGACCTCACCCTGGAACTTCGCAACCGAACGTTGCCACCAGCTTCAACCGCTACAATGACCGACATCGCCAACACTCAGCCCGGCACCACCGCTGCTACCACCTCCGGCGGCGCCATCCAGCGGTACCGTGACCCTCCTATTTTTAGTGGTACCGGCGAGGCTGACGTGGAAGCTTGGCTTTCCACCTATGAGCGCGTCAGTGAAACGGAACAACTGGGATGACCCGGCAAAACTGCGCGTCGTCACCTTCTATCTTGCCGATGTCGCCAACCTCTGGTTTCAAAACCACGAGCGTGAGTTTCCAACCTGGTCAGACTTCAAGACAGCAATTGTAGGAGTCTTCGGCAACCCAACTTTGCGAAAACTTCGCGCTGAACAACGCCTACGCCAGCGTGCTCAACAGCCCGGTGAGACATACACGAGCTACATAGAGAATGTCATCAATATTTGCTCCCGCGTCAATGCCTCCATGAGCGAAGAGGAAAAAGTCAAGCATATCCTCAAAGGCATCGAGGACGAGGCATTTCAGATGCTTCTTGCGCGGAACCCTGCTTCTGTCGCGGCCGTCGTCACTCTTTGCCAGAGCTTTGACGAGCTGCGTCGACAAAGGGTGCTTGCGCGCAGCGCTGTCGCATCTGCCGAGTCACTCTCGGGCCTCACGATTGCCTCTCCCCCGTCGCCCGCTACACCACTGTCTACCCAAATCAAAGACTTCATTCAGGGAGGAGGTGGCGCGGCAGCTGTCTATGCTACCTCTGACCGATGAATCCGTACAGCCTGACACATCTCTTGCTGCTCCCATCAAGAGGGCTATCCGCGATCAACTCGCCGAGTCGGTACCTTTGGCCCAACCTTGTCCACCTGTGGCTGCACCTTTGACCTATGCCGCAGTCGCGGCGCGACCTCCGCCACCGACATTCGCCTTCCCTGCCGCAATGCGCCCGCCAACAGCCAGGCCTCCTGCGTCGCCACCAATGCCATTTCGAAGCCAGCATGTCCAAAATCCCTGGCGCACACGCGACAACCGGCCTATATGCTTCGCTTGTGGTTTCGCCGGACATGTGGCCCGCTTCTGCAACCGTCGCATGCCACCTGCTAATCAAGCTGCCGCAACGCCCGATTACGGCGGCTACCCCGATTACGGCGGCTACCCACACGATGCTACGGATCATGCCACGCGTCCCAGCTCAGACTTTTCGCCGCCTCCGCGACGGCCTTTCCGCAACCACCGCTCCCCCTTCGCCCCGTCTTCGCTCGCCTTCACCCTTACGTCGTCGGCAGTCCCCCAGCGAGGGAAACTAGCTGCTGCAGTTCCGCAGGCACGAACTGCCAGCTTCGCGACTTCTACAAGGCCTGCACAGTCACCACGCAATTTACTCGACGTTATGGTGGAAGGAACTGCCGCAACTGCGCTTATTGACACTGGGGCTGCGATTTCAGTCATAGACGAGAACTTCTGCCGTAAACTGCACAAGGTCACGACGCCGTTCGCCGGCATGCTGCTGCGCACCGCAAGTACACAGCACATAGCGCCGGTTGCTGCATGTACCGCAAGGGTGGTTATTGACGGCGTCCTCTATGTTGTCGAATTTCTCGTGCTGTCTTCATGTTCACATGACATCATCCTCGGCTGGGATTTCTTATCTCAGCATCGCGCCATCATCGACTGTGCCCGGGCCGAAGTGGCGCTCTTCCCTTTCTCTGATGACGCATTGCCTTACCCTTCTGCGAGTACAGCCCAAAAGCTCACTTGTTGTGTCCGACACGGACATACCACCCGCCATGTCAGTGCTTGTACACTCTAAGGCAAAAGGGATGTTAAGAGGGTGTGTGGTTCGTCCCTTCGGGGACTAATGGGGCTGCCACAACCATTAGTCCCTTTAAGGACTAACGGCACCGGGTCTAACAGTTAGTCCCCACGAGGGACTAACATTTAGTCCTCACATTTACACCTTAGCGGGCAACCGTTAGTCCCAACAGTTGCACCTCAGTGGACTAACATTTAGTCCCCACATTTACACTTTACCGGGCAACCGTTAGTCCTCACAGTTGCACCTCGCCGGACGAACGGTCGGTCCACTCAAATACTCCAGTCGGATGAACCTTTTATCCCCAGGATGATTTTCGACAGTTACTCTCCGCAAGGCTTACTACTTTTTTCGCGTGTTTTTCTCCGCAGTGAGCAACAAATTGCGCGGAAAAGAACACGCGAAAAAATAATTAGTCATGCGTGTTTCACTGCTTTCGCAGTCAATGCAACAACAAAACACAAAAGTGAGACAATCAACTGTTTTATTTTTCTATATACATATAAAGTTTCTGCATTCTTTCGGTGAATTCACTGTGAAGTGTCCAATACAGGTCCAGCCGCGTTGTCATATCTCGTACAGCCTGTTTGTGAAGCTGCTCCAACGGAAGCGATAGATGACTGGCACCGCACGCACCACCGCCACAGCACGTTGTGGAAAACCACTGCACAAAAAGATGGCAAATAGTTAGTCACACGCGAGAGAGAGTACGAAGATGCACGCATATTGCAAATACGTACAAGGTGAAATAAAAACAGCCGTCTAAAATATGGCATGCAAATAATTTCACCGTGATGTCATACATAGCGCAACAGCTACATAGCGCAACAGCCGCAGCCATCACGCCGAGGCGCCGCGAACCGCCTTGCCGCCAACGAGTCGGCGAGTTCTCTGCGAGCTCGAGCAAGCGAACGCGGGGCCGAACGCGGAGCTTCTGCCGCCAGCGAACCTCGAACAGAAGAGCGGGCGAACGCAGGGCCGCCGCCGAGCTGCTTGCGAGCGAGAGCCGAGGAGGCCGACGGTAATGGCGACCAATTTCAACGAACTTCCTCGAGCGAGCGGCGGAGTACAGCGAGCGAACGCGGGGCCGCCGCCACGAACGGCGCAAGGCTGCTTCCGAGCGAGCGCTGAGGAAGACGACCGTAATGGCGATAATTTCCACTTAGTTCCTCGAGCGAGCGGCAGAGTACAGCGAGCGAACGCGGGACCGCCGCCGCAACGGCGCCGAGGCGAAGCCAACGGTAATGGCGACCAATTTACATAGACTTCCGAAGCATAGCTTAAGCCGGCTAGCTAAAGTCCCCGCCAGCTGCCGGTGCACTTCAAGCGCGCGACATACAACCAAGCTCGTTGCCGGCAACCGCAAATGCGTTTTGGACGAGTCGCACGGCGGCGGCGAGGCCTCCGCCCAATATCGCGAGCCCGCAGCTCATCACCGCGGCGAACACTCGATGAGCGAGCGTCCGGGCGGCCGACGCCAATGGCGGCCGATTTCCAGGCAGTCACAAAGCACAGGCGAGCTCACACCCAAGCCAACCTTCGTAGGGCATTTCGTGCGCGCGCGATATACAACACGGTCGAAGCCCGTTGCCAAAAAGCGCGATGAGTTTCGCGCACGCCACAGGTACGGCAGAATAAAGTATGATCACTTACTTGTGAAAGAATCCGGCGCCGACTTCTTCACAGAGTCAGACTGAACTCATGGATCCGATAGGCCTACTGTATTCTCGGCCGCCATTCCCAGCCGGTGGCGACGCAGTGCCGCAGTGCCTTGACTACGCCAGAGATATACAGCACGGCGTCGACGGCGTCACGACGTGTCGAGACCCGCTCCTGACTTCATAGGTGCGGCGAAACGTAAAAGCACCACCGTGCACACGCTCATCCACGCGTACGTGCATATATTCTAAAGCACCGCGGCGTAGTTGGCGTAGTTCCTAGATCGCCGAACTCTCCGAGCGCGGCCCAACGCGCCACGCGCCACCACGAAAACAAGCGAGAAGACTGACCCATGGGCGAGGAGGACGGTTAGTTCCCTTGACAACGGTTTGCACACGTGACGTATCCCTCCACACGGCCTGCACCTCCCGCGCGGTTCATCCCTTTGGAGACTAACTGGTTTGCACACGGCACGCATCCCTCTGTGGTTACTCTTCAACGGTCTATCCGTTCATCGCGCGCGCCTATTGGGCTCCGTTACTCCTCTTTCGGGTAATTTTGCCTTAGAGTGTACCCGTGTCTTGCTCAACCGCGCCGTACAACACTGTCCTTTTCACACCGTCGTCTATATTCCTGCGTCGCAGGGCTCTGCCTCTTCCCTTTTGCCGTCCTCAATACCACATCCGGATCATCGGTAATGCTTGTGTGTAATCCGTTCGAACACCCTGTGACCTTGCTGCGCGGAGAATCTCTTGGTTGCGTTCAGCCAGTTGATCCGCTCCACATCATCGAGACTTCGGATGACACGCCCTGTTCTGAGCTCGCCGCCCTCACTTCTCCCGTCCAGCGCACGTCAACTTCATCATCGTCAACTTCGTCGTTGCCAGACATCTTTGAAGCTGTCGTGGATGCCGATCTGCCGCCTCCGCACCGTACGCAAGTCCTTGCGCTTCTCCAGAATTTACGCTCGTCGTTTGATTGCGACCAACCGCGCTTGGGGCGTACAGCGAACGTCAGTCACAGCGTCCACACAGGTTCTCATCCTCCATTGCGCCAGCGACCATACCGTGTGTCGGCAGCCGAGCGGCACGTCATTAACGAGCAAGTCGATGAAATGCTGCAACGTGGCGTCATTCGCCCTTCCCAGAGCCCTTGGGCGTCCCCTGTCGTATTAGTGCGCAAGAAGGACGGGTCAATACGCTTCTGTGTGGATTACCGTCGGCTAAATAAGATCACTCGTAAAGACGTCTACCCGCTGCCCCGCATAGATGACGCACTCGACTGCTTGCAAGGCGCGGAGTACTACTCATCTTTAGATCTTCGCTCTGGCTATTGGCAAGTGCCGATGGCGGAAGGTGACTGCGAGAAGACAGCTTTCCGTAACGCCCGATGGCTTATACGAATTTACCGTAATGCCTTTTGGGCTCTGCAACGCGCCCGCTACTTTCGAGCGCATGATGGACACCATCCTTCGTAACTACAGGTGGAAGACATGTCTGTGCTATCTTGACGACATCGTCGTGTTTTCATCAGATTTTCCGACGCACCTTGTTCGCTTGCGTGAGATACTAACCTGTCTCACCTCTGCCGGCCTCCAACTCAACATCAAAAAGTGCCGTTTTGCTGCCCGCAAGCTAACGATATTGGGACACGTCGTTTCGAAGGATGGTGTGCTGCCTGACCCAGATAAGCTTCGCGCCGTTGCCGAGTTTCCCAGGCCCACAACTCTTAAGGCGCTCCGCAGCTTTGTAGGCCTCTGCTCTTACTTCCGGCGCTTTGTGCGTAATTTTGCGACCATCATCGCCCCACTGACGAATTTACTTACGGCTAGTAACGGCATTTCCGCTTGGTCAACCTCGTGCGATGAAGCCTTCAAGCAGCTACGCCACCTACTTACCTCACCACCAATACTTCGGCATTACGATCCCACAGCGCCTACAGAAATCCATACCGACGCTAGCGGCATCGGACTTGGCGCAGTACTAGCTCAGCGGAAGGACGGCTACGACGAGTACGTCGTCGCGTATGCTAGTCGCACTTTGAAGAAGCCAGAAGCGAACTATTCTGTGACCGAAAAGGAGTGTTTGGCCATAATTTGGGCTCTTGGCAAATTTCGTCCATACCTATATGGTCGTACTTTCGACGTTGTTACCGACCATCACGCCCTTTGCTGGCTTTCTTCGTTGAAAGATCCATCAGGTCGCCTCGGCCGATGGGCTCTTCGCTTACAGGAATATGACATTCGCGTTGTCTACAGATCGGGCAGGAAGCACACTGACGCCGATGCGCTTTCTCGGTCACCGATACCTTCCGATGTAGATTCCCTGTCAACGCTCTTCACATCCATGTCTCCCATCGACGCCACGAACATGCCGGCTGAACAGCGGAAGGATCCCCGGCTATCAACTATGCTCAACTACCTGCAGGATCCATCGGCCGCACCTTCTTCGAGAACACTTCGTCGCCAAGCCGCCCACTTTACTGTGCGCGACAACATCCTTTACCGCAGGAATTATATGCCCGATGGTCGCAAATGGCTGCTAGTGATACCACGGCACATGCGTTCCGACATCTGCGCTTACTTCCATGCTGCTCCTCACCGTGGTCACGCCGGCGTTCTGAAAACGTATGCTCGGCTCAGGCAACGTTTCTACTGGCATGGAATGTATCCCTTTGTCTGCCAGTACATTCGCTCTTGCACGCTGTGCCAGCGGCGTAAAATTCACCAGCGCCCGTCCGGCCAGTTACAGCCGCTTCCCTGCCCTGCTCGTCCCTTTGATCGCGTTGGCATAGACCTATATGGCCCACTTCCCTGCAGTTCCTTGGGTAACAGATGGATAATTGTCGGCGTCGATCATTTGACGCGCTATGCCGAGACTGCAGCGCTACCTGCCGCCACCGCTCGCGAGGTCGCATTATTCATTCTACGGAATTTCGTTCTTCGACATGGAGCACCACGCGAACTGCTCAGCGACAGAGGGCGTGTGTTCCTCTCCGACGTCATCCAAGCCCTTCTCGCTGCATGCAGCATCATTCACCTCAAGTCTACCGCATACCACCCGCAAACGAACGGCTTGACGGAGAGGTTCAACCGCACGCTCGGTGACATGATAACTATGTACGTCGCGTCGGATCACAGTAACTGGGATGCTGTTTTACCATTTGTAACTTACGCCTACAACACTGCCACACAAGCTACCACTGGCTTTTCCCCGTTTTTCCTGTTGTACGGACGAGAGCCCTCTTGTACCATGGACACACTGCTTCCATACCGACCCGACGCGTCCGAATGCACGCCGGTGTCTGAAGCGGCGAGATATGCAGAGGACTGTAGGCAGCTCGCTCGTAAACTTACAACCGCCGCTCAAGGTCGCGAAAAACTGCGACATGACAATGACGCGTCTTCACCAGACTTCCCGACTGGTTCTCTCGTTTGGTTGTGGATACCTCCTCACAGCCCTGGCCTTACAAACAAGTTTCTTGCACGCTATGATGGCCCCTACCGCATCAAAGGACGCACGTCTCCTGTCAACTACGTAGTTGAGCCCGTGACGCCATCCCACGACCTCAGACATCGCGGTCGGGACACGGTTCACGTCAGCAGACTTAAGCCGTACTACGACCCCTTGATACTGCCTACGCCTTGAGACGCCAGGATGGCTTGTCTTCTCTCCCGGGGGCAATTGTCGTGAAGACGAGAAAGAAGATTCGCTCGGGCGTCTGTTGCTGTGCGCGAGATCTGGGTTCCTGTCGGACCAGCGCTACTCTGACTGCCAAGTCGTCACTGCTTTTCTAATAAAGCTTCATACGACACTTGCACGCAGAGCATGTCTAGATTTCATTTTCTTGCATAAAAACAAGGGCTTAAATTGGCATAAGGCTACTGGTGGTTGACAGCTCAGACTCTTTCCGACAAACTAGTAAAGCGCACGTTCAATGTTTCCCCATCCACTTGCAGTTAGGGGGCCAGCAATAAGAAAGGTGCTCATTCGAGTGTTGCATCTAACAGTGGCCGCGACTGTACAACATGATTTACATGCCACGCTCACGGCGCGCTGACGGCCGTTTCGCTAGCTGGATATACACCAAATTTGGTATTGCGGAACGTGACTGTATGACGAACATAAATGACAAGTGGTAATATCGAAATCATGACATGTCATGTGCAACATGACTTGCATGCCACGCTCATGGCACGCTCGCAGCCGTTTCGCTAGTTTGATGTACACCAAATTTGGTATTCAATGACGTCACTGTATGACGAGAATAAATGACAAGTGGTAATATCGAAATCATGATATGTCATGTGCAACATGACTTGCATGCTACGCTCATGGTACTCCCGTGGCCGCTTCGCTAGCTTGATATACACCAAATTTGGTATTGAGTGACGTGACTGTATGACGAGCATAAATGACAAGTGGTATTATGGAAATCATGACATGTCATGTGCAACATGACTTGTATGAGACGCTCATGACACTCTCGTGGCCGTTTCGCTAGCTTGATATACACCAAATTTCCTATTGAGTGATGTGACTGTATGACGAGCATAAATGACAAGTGGTAATAAGGAAATCGTGACACGTCATGTGCTACATGACTTGCATGCCACCTTCATCACACTCTCGGGGCCGTTTCGCTACCTTCATATACATCAAATTTGGTATTGAGTGACGTGACTGTATGACGAGCATAAATGACAAGTGGTATTATTTTCATCATATGACCAGTCATTCATATTCGCCAGACAGTCATGTTATCTCATACCAACTTTGGTGTGTATCCCATTAACGATATGGTCTGGAGAGCATAACGTCGTAGGCGGGAAGAATAATAGATAGATACGCTCAAAGTCGTCGAAGTTCGCTAAGGAATGCTTCGCATTTAAAAGACGATCACGAGAGCACCCAGACGTAGGCGGCAATGCAGATAGATAGATAGATAGATAGATAGATAGATAGATAGATAGATAGATAGATAGATAGATAGATAGATAGATAGATAGATAGATAGATAGATAGATAGATAGATAGATACGTGGATGGAAACGCTCATTGTGCCTTTGGTTCCCTAAGAAATATTTTGCATTAAAATAATGAATTAGCAAGTCCTGGTTAATTGGTCTTCGTGTCCTCGAAATATAGCTGGTGTAAGAAGACGGCAGCTACCTTACTCTCGAAGCATCGTTAATAAAAAAAGTCCATATTGGCTAAAAAAGAACACCGAAAGTGTATATTGCGCACTTGCTTTCACTAAATTCTGACCAGTCGCTAACCTTTCCGCCAGACAACTTGCAAAGCATCCACGCTTTCACGGCAGCTTTATAACGTGCCGTCGAGTTACGTTTTCTCGCGACAAGCGCTGCATACGGCTGAAGCTGACAGCGTTTTTGGCATTGAGATTGCACCCAGCTGCATGTAGTCTTACCAAAGCTTCACTTACACCTTCACCCTGCTTACATGCGTATGGATAGTTTGTTTTCTTTTGAACGCATGCAGCTTCAATTGCGTGCTCATGATAATGCCGCTCGGTTTGCAGCGTGTCTCTTCGCCGCCCAGCGTGCCTGCGGCAGCTCCGTGGAGGAGACTCGCCAAGGTGGCCGCCGGCGTTCTCTACCATGTCTACCTAGCAGCGGGAGTCGTTCTCAGGTGGAGCAGCTCTCCGGACTTCTGCCACGGCATCAAGTTCCTCGTTGTCATGACGGCAATCGTCTACTTACTCGTGCTGGTGAACGCCGCGGCCGCGCTGATCGGGCGCTTTAACACGTCCAGTATCCGACGCTCCACCTCCGACGCAGTGGAGAGGCTGTGAGTCTCGGAGCATGCTATGAAGAAATGCAGTAGCGTGGGCGTCCTAACTTGGACGACGATAAAATACCCGCCACGCTGGTCAATCGTTGATACAGTTTTTTTGTGCAAACAACTGTTGGACCAGTAGCCGATGGCTAGTGTAGGCCCATAGTCAATATACATACATGTAGCAGCTACAATGTGTAGCAGCTGCATATTTAGTTCTCAGTAATACAACCTTATATGGTTAGGCAAAATGCATACACTCACAATCAAATAAAAGGAAGCAGTGTATTTTACATATAAATTACTAGGAGAATACATAGTCGCAAGAATACATAGCCACATAACTCAACCGTAAAGAAACCGTAAAAATATCATACGTAAAAGAAACGTATTTGCAAAGGTCTGTGTGCTGGCGCTTACGCTGAATATCTCCCAGAAAAAATAATCTGGTACCGTATGAAACACGTGCGCAGTAAACTGGGAAACATCCCGTAATTTTTTTAGACGCATAGTTTTTTGACAGGCGCGCGAAATCGTTAGCCATTTTTACTTCATGGGGTACCGCGTTCCAAATTTTGCAGCCGTGAAACTCAAGCATTCGTTGGCCGTGCGTGTTACGTGTAACTGTTTGGTCGAAGTAAGACCGAAAGACGAGGTAGTTGGTACATATACATCTCAACAACGTTCGAGCGCGAATTAAAACTGGGACGAAGACGCAGGGAACAACACCATCGCTGGTTTTGTCCCTTCCCTCTTCGTCCGTGTTTTATTTCGTGCTCGATGATTCTTAAGATGTAGTGGTTGGCTGAAATTTATATTTTCACGCTCCTTGTGCTGCGATTAGGTGCACTGAAGAAGCTTGGTGATAAGGAGTGATTCCCGCGTGAAATATTGTTAATCAAAATGGCTACGGTCATTTCGCAAGCCATAGAGAATGGTAGTATACCGAGTCGATTCAAAAACAAGCTATCACCATCAAGCGGACTTGTGTATGTCGTATGCGCAAGGCCGTTTAAAACTTTGTAACTCCGCTCGTAGTGGACGGATTCTAAAACTTTTTGCGGTGGTCAAGTCGTGAGGCAATAAGCTCCTTGTGTGGTTTCATTCCTTGGCTACTTAGAAAAGTGTTGCAGGGACCATTTAACATATTTAAATTGTTTCCATTTCTATATTTCAATGTCATATCGGTTCTCTGTGCATGCCTCAACCGTGCCGAGAGGAAACGAACGAAGTGACTATGCGCGAAACATAGGCCATTCAAAACTATCCTAGAATGCCTACCGCAAGTGCTACATCTCGCGCATGTTCCGTAAACTGAAACATTAATTGGTGCACGTGAAGGACCCACTCAAGGAAAAAAAAGTTATGAGGCGTTGTTTGTAAAATTCACTGCGGCAGACTGTGACTGCGTATATCGGGGAGAGCGGAAATTTTGAAAGACGGCTGAACGACTACATAATGACGTCCGAAGGAATGACGTCGTATCAAACCCACTTGGTGAACACGTGGCTACAATAATCACAACACTGACGGGGCGAAGAGAACCGCAATCGCAAAGGAAAGAAAGCTGTCAATGTCTGGAATCTCTTCTAATTGCCACAAGGGGCCCTTTCCTTCTATGTTACCGCCTGATTACACCTGTAACTTCTGCCTTGCGCAAACCTCGCCCGAATGACCAGGAACCATCTAGACAATCTTAGAACCTTGCGATGAGATTACGCGCACAACACGAGTATTTGATTTTGTTCTGGAACTTACGCAGCCGCTAGCGATTACGCTGGAATCTTCGATGGCACATGTATAAATGCCGACGCGCTTCGCCGCTTGACAGATTGTCAACGGCCGACGCTCTGTTCGCAGATATCAGTGTACAGCATGCATTGCTTGCTGTAGCTTGAGTTTCCGTTTCGCGGCCACATAAAGAATTTCGTCTTGGACACGCCGACTGCTGCCATCGCCAATGTCACGATACCGTGACCTTATACAGAATACAAAAAACACGCTGCTCAGGAATGGTGGCGATCGCTCACCAGCGCACGCCAGGAGTCTCGGCGATGCAGTTAAATGGACATAAGACCGGTTCGCCAGGCCATTTTTATCAGAAGTGTGGACTTATGCAAACAGGACAGCGACTAAAGGAACAGGCAACTAAACACATAGCGCGAACTACCAACAAAACGCTTTTCCTTGAACACGCAGTTTTTATACAACCACACAAGCGTCACCACTAATGTACTTACAATCAACTTCTTCGAAAAGCAAACACTTCGCTAGATAAGTTGAAAGGCGGCGTACCGACGCATCCTGAATTTAATCTTGCATTGTGTTCAGCTTCTGTAATCTCCCTTCTCAGCTTATGATACACGGCTGAAACAACAGTACAACAGTGCCCAGAATACAGGTTGACAGCCACATGTCTCACGATGAATCGCAATCGCTGTGTGCGTGTCAAGTTGCGTAGGTTATTCCTTTTGTGTTAAAATTCAGTAACTCTCCCAACAACAAGTTCTTATTAAGAAATGGTACTTATTAAGGCGAAAGCCTTATACGCCTTATTGAACTCGAAAATTGACCATCGGCATCGGCGTCAGCACAAACGCGGAAAACAATGATGTGGCTTTGTTTATAGTTGAATTTCGGCTTTGCTTCGGGTAAAATAATCGCTCGTTGCAAACGTCGTGAGTTGACTTGAAATGGTCAGCCTAAAAGTGTCAAGGTGGGGCTTCGACTTGTGACAAAGCGGCTGGAGGCCGTACAGAACCACACGGAGCCAAAAGAACGAAGCTTAGGCAAGTCCATGTGCTGGCCATCATTCCGATGCTGGCTGAAGGGTCATCCGCTGCAGCTTCCGAAGACACTAGCTTCATCTTTATCTCCATATCATTATCATCATTCTCAGCTTGTCTAAGTTCAGTGCAGGACGAAGACCTCTCCCAATGATCTGCGGTCTTGTTTTGTATGTGTGGTTTTACTTGTGTGTCAAGTTGCACAGGTTATTTTTTGTTACCCTTTACTAATGTGATTGAGTGACAAGAAGAAATTTGAGCTTCCGCGTAAGTACGATATTCGCCTACAGAAAATGTTATTTTTGAGTGCGATAATGGAGGCTTTAGAATAAGGCTTTTGTTTGCCCAATTGCTTCTTATTGTTGTTGACATGCCCGAGTAATCCTAGAAGCTTAAATTCAGTTAGTCATCGATATACCAAAGGGAGGATTGTGGATACCATTTCGCAGGCGGCCATGTTTGTGGTTTTCGCTGTGGGCTTGCTTGCTAGCGTTCCTGGTGTACGACGCATTTGACGACATCTACCGCCTCACCTCTCTCACCGGCATCGCTGTGCTGCTCTTCCTTGGCTTTGTCTTCTCTAAATACCCAACAAAGGTGAGAAAGCTCACATGCCATTTCTGTCTATGTAAATCAGTAGTAATACTGTCGCGCACGCTTGTTTTTCTATTTTAACAGCAGAGCCGCTTAAGCCGGCCGTAATCTGTCCAACGCGAACAAAAATGCTCAGGTGGGTGTGCACCAAGGGAATTGGGCGAGCGCCACGACCGAGTACAGCAGGTGCGAGCTATAAACAAAAAGGACCACGCGAAGGAGAGAGAAAAAGAATAGTTGGAAAGACAGATAAAAATAGAGGAAAATAAGGTATATGAAGATTGAAAGACAAAGAGAGAAAGAGATAAAAAGAAACATTCAGAAAAGAGATAGAAAAACGCAGAGCAAGACAAAGAGAAAGAAAGAGAACAAGAAAGAAACTGAACTAGAGAGAGAGTGACAGAAAGGAAATGCGAAGGCATGGTTGATCGCTCCGTCATAGGAATTGGTATCACACAAAATAAAACATGCCCTTACAGAAGTAATTAAATGTTTACTGTACATTGACTAGGAGAGTTTGCACAATGTATATTGGTGTTTGGCAGCTATACACCCTTTAACGTACACGTGGATGCACCCACATTCACGCAATAGTGGTACATCTCCATCCCGACGACTGACGTCCTTGATCAATGATTAAACAAACCATTGTGGTAGCTGTAGTAGTACACGGCAAGATCGTAATAAGAGGAAGAGGCGTGATAGGCAGAAGAGCATCTCTTATTCGACGGAAAACTTGGGCTAAGGTCGCCATCCCCCGGCATGTTGAAGTGTGATTGAACAGCGCGGCTGGACTAGAGCAAAACGCTAATAGCGCCATGCCGCCCCTGTAAGGCCACGATTTTTCCTCGGGGCGAGCGTAAACGGGGAACGCGTTGTTAAAGCCATGGGTGAGG
Source organism: Rhipicephalus appendiculatus (assembly GCA_030522465.1). NCBI lineage: Eukaryota > Metazoa > Arthropoda > Arachnida > Ixodida > Ixodidae > Rhipicephalus > Rhipicephalus appendiculatus. The sequence continues at coordinate 36,332 of JALIZH010021064.1, forward strand.
CAGGCGGGCGTCGCAGAGGTATTTTTGGTATGCATGGATGCTACGAGTTAGGTCGTCACCTCGCTGTGCGTTAAGGCATTGGCAAAATTGCACTTCTATTGAAAACGCGCCGAATGGGACGGACGCGTACCAACACACGTTGCAGGTCCTAATCGCGGAGGCCACAGTAGTGATAAATTCTTTATTTTATCGCCCCCCAGAGTGTGACACCACCCCACTGACCAAGAGCACTGTGAGAGGAAGGTGTGAGATATAAAAGCCGCGTTTGTAAAGGCGTTCGAGTTTGTGACCGTGGCGCAGTTAATAAAGAAAAAAAAACATGGTTTATCCCTCCGTCGTAGGAATCGCTATTACACGAAAATCAAAGGTGTCCTTACAGAAGCTGTCGAACGTTTACTGTACATTGATCTAATAGAGCTTGTACATGGTCTATTGGTGCACGGCCGCTGCATAAAAAATTAAAGGACACTTTGTACATGCCAAAGTGTGTACGGCGAAAGCGTGTGGCCATTCGACTGACTATACCATGTCTTTTTTTCTTTTACTCTCTCAGTGGGATAACACACAAACCGAATGTGTGCGTGTTTTCTTGTTTAATTTTTTACCGTGAATCGCACCGAGACACGAGACTAATCTTCCTCCGTTCGCATGCGTTCGTATTTTCTCGCGTTTTGCGCATCTTACAAACGCCATCCGCGTTCGAACGCTTAAATTGACGGACCCTTTGTAAATTCCAAAGTGTGTTCCGCGAACGCCTGTGTCCATTGAGACGGCGTCGGTCAGAATGATTCCAAACGCTGGGCACAGTGACGCTACGCAAGGAAAGCGCGAGCACTGTAGAGTCCGACGCGACCGGCGTCCGTTTGCGCACCCCGGCGGCCACTTGGCTCGGTGCCAGGGCTCGGACGGACGGACAGGGATGGACGCCGAACGGACGTGAGCCTGAGACATTAAATGCTTTCGCCTTAAAACTATACTCCATCTCAGAAGTACCTTGCAGCACTGTGGAAGCTGCAGGGCTTGTTAGCCAATACGAAAGGCGAAAGCCCCTCAAGACGTGTTCATCCGCGTTGCGTCATCTGCTCGTTGTCTCTTTGGCGTTGGCTCACCTACCTTGTCGATACTTCCTCCCTGCAGTTCTTCTAATGAAGCACGTTGGGAATCTTATAAAACTGCTTATCGTGCATACTTATCTGCACTAAAAGAAGCTAAAGATTATTACTTAACCCACACACTACCAGACAAGATCCAAACATACATTCGCAAGTTCTGGCGCGTCATTAACCCCCCCTTGCGATATTACTATCATCCTAAAAGACACAGAAGGGAACATAATCCCAAGTAACGCTTGCGCGATCGCTCTTAACGACACATTTTCAAATAATTTTTTCGGTTTCAAGCGACATTCACCTACCGGACACTAATGCGTGCAACTATCTTATCATGAATCCTGTAACAGTTCATTCATCTGGCATTCATAAACTCATTGATAAATTACCCTTTAACTCAGCTCCGGGTTTCGATGGCATTAACAGCAAATTTTTAAAAAGCACTAGTGTCTTCAGCTCCATCATACTGACCAAAATCTTTCAGCAATCCATAGACACATCTACTCTTCCTTCGCAATGGAAAATAGGGAAGGTGGTTCCCCTGCACAAGTCGGGCAGCAAAAACTCACCCAGGAATTACCGCCCGATCTCACTGACCAGCACCTGTTGCAAACTTCTGGAACACGTAATTTTCACCAACCTGGTTAACTTTCTCGACTCCAACTCATTTTTCACCGCAGCTCAGCATGGTTTCCGTAAAACATACTCATGCGAAACGCAACTAACATCATTTACCCATGGACTACACTGTATTTTAGATCGCGCCTCATCTGCTGACTGTGTGTTTTTAGATTTTAGTAAAGCATTTGACAAGGTTTGCCATCAACTACTTCTTTTCAAACTAAGTCTTTTGAACCTCGATAGTAACATACTGAAATGGATTGAATACTTTCTTTGTAACCGCCATAAGTTTGTTACTGCTAATAATCATGACTCACTTTTAACTGAGGTTCGTTCCGGCGTGCCTCAGGGATCAGTACTAGGACCACTCCTTTTTCTAATCTATATTAACGATATGCCATCTACATTGACATCTCACGTTCACTTATTTGCTGACGATTGCGTAATTTACCGTGAAATAACCAGTACTGACGATTCTAATGCTCTTGAATCAGATTTGAACTATATAAGTGATTGGTGTAATACCTGGCGAATGCAACTAAATATATAAGAAATGTAAAATTTTGCGTGTTCATAGAAATTCTACCACCCTTCCATTGTACCATTTGAATAATATCCCCTTAGATCCTGTGAATTCATACGAATACTTAGGCGTTCATATAACTTCAAACCTAACCTGGTCTCTTCACATTGAGTACATAATCAGTAAAGCTCACAGCACGCTTGGTTACTTACGTCAGAGCTTTTCTAATGCCCCATCATCCTTAAAATTACTACTTTATCAGTCATTAGTGCACCCCAAATTAGAGTACGCTGCAGAAGTGTGGGACCCACACAACGAAAACCTCATCTACTCTCTAGAGCTCGTTCAACATAATTCAGTTCGATTCATTTATTCTAATTATAACCGCACTTCCAGCATATCTTCAATGAAAGCTAACCTATGTCTTCCATCACAAGCATCGCGGAGAAAAATAGCTCGCTTAACTTTGTTTCATAAGATATACCATCATCCATTTCTTCAAAATGACTTCATTTCACAGCCACATTACTTATCGCACCGTGTAGACCATCGCTTCAAAGTCGGAATTCAAACAGGAAATACCAACACCTTCAGTCATTCCTTTTTCCCCAGAACATCTCGGCAATGGAACCACCTTCCCAATGACATAGACACCATCAATGATAACAAACTTTTTCGCAAGGCTGTAGCTAACATTGTTTAACTTGGAAATCATGACATCTTATTATTGTTGTCGTTGTTGAGTAATTAATAACTGATTAGGAAAACTTGTCATGTTACCTTGCTTGTTCATGTTAGTAATTGCAAAGCATTTCCTTACTACATTGTATGTACTGTTATTTCTAGTCTATTGTTTTATTGCGCTATTGTATTATGTTCTTGTGTTATTTACTACCCAATTTTTGTACAATTTGCCGTTTACCACTCCCCTCTGTAATGCCTTCGGGCCTTGAGGGTACAATAAATAAATAAATAAATATAACACGCCTAAAGCTGTTCAGGAACGCCACATCACCGTTTCTTTGGATGTTCAGACGCCCCCGCTTGTACAGGGCGCGTTCGCTGGCGTTTGTGAGGAGCGCGGTTCTTTTAGATGCGAAGCATCTTATGCTCGGGGCTGTGTCCGTTCCTCCCTCCCGTGTCCGCTCACTTTCATGAAGTAGGGAAGCACCCACTGTGCGAACCAGAACACTGCAGTACAATAAGGCCGTCAACCACCACCACAGTCACCAGAGTCATGGCTGAGAGCACAGAGTGGCTGCTTAGCAATGGCTAGGCAGGTGGTGGGTGCAAGCAAAGAATAACGCGCACTACCGGTGGTGTCTGTCACCCACGTTGACTCCATTCCTTGATCTTGCTTGCATGTTCTTGCGGGGGCTTTGTCCGTCCCTCCTTCCCGCGTCCCGCGTGCCACACCCCCTCTCTCTCCTCTCCTACGCTCCTCCCCTTTCCATCCTCTAGGAATCCTCTACTCTACGGAGCGGCGCCCGCGTCCCGTTGACTCCATTCCTTGATCGTGCTTGCATGTGCTTGCGGGGGCTTTGTCCGCCCCTCCTTCCCGCGTCCCACACCCCTACAGCGCATGCGCGTCCCCTCCTCCTCTCCTATGCTCTCCCCTTTCTCTCCTCTAGGAATCCTCTTCTCTACGGAGCGGCGCCCGCGTCCCACACCCCCACAGCGCATGCGCGCTACCTCCCCCTCTCTCTCGTCTCCTACGGTCCCCCCCTCCCCGTTCTCTCCTCTAGGAATCCTCTACTCTCTGGAGCGGCGCGCACGACAGGTGGTGCGACAGCTGCATACTCCACTGGGGGCGCCGCTGTAGTTCCGCGCTATGAAAATGACGGAGCGCGCGCAGCTCCCGTCGCCGCTCCCGTTTCGCGGCAGCGGCGACATTTCTCCCG
>JALIZH010021065.1:0-38161 GCA_030522465.1 Rhipicephalus appendiculatus
TACAAAGTCGTAGGCGGATAGATAGATAGATAGATAGATAGATAGATAGATAGATAGATAGATAGATAGATACATACGCTCAAAATCGCCGAAGTTCGCTACGAAATGATTCGCACTTAATAAATGCGAACGTGGCAAAAGTTTCTCAACTATAAAACATAAAAAACACCGAAAGCGTAAGATAGTTATATTCGTGACACATAGTTGGTAATACACAGGATGTTTCAAGAAACATGTCCGAACATCTTTAAAATGAGGAAACAGCGATATTTGCTTGCTATTGTCAGCATTAATTTTTCTGTAACGGCAGACATGTTCACCCTTTCAGCCTTGGTGGTGTGAATTGACACCATGACACAACATTTCTCCTTTCAACTCGGAGACGAAACCAAAACTGCCAATTCTTGGGGCAGTATTTCTTCAATGATCCCCACTGCAATCGACACGACCACTGCGGCATTTTTGCGCAGCTGGGAGCCAATAAGAAGACGCCTGACCGAAGTCATGGGTGACGCAGAGGCGGGTAAGAGCCGTTTACGGGACGAAATCCCGAAGTTGTTTCAAGGACTTGCACTCTGACGAATATGACGTTGTTTCCCATTTCGTGTACTCTAGTGAATAGCAGGAATAAACAAGCCATGTTTCTCGTTTCACACCACTGAGCCCTGACGACGTCTTTTGACACCATGTACTTAAATCCATTTATTATCCTTGTACTTGCGCACTACTTGAGTGTCTTGAAGCAGAGGTGCGCACCCGCATTTGGCACAGTGGATCGCCAGGTTACTGCTGTGCTTATTTCTCGTGCTCAACCCATATATTCCCAAACTCAGAAAAAATGACCAAACAAATATTTTTTTACAGAAAGTGCACTTCTACGCTCAAAAGAAAGCACAAGTTTTTTTTTATTTACTGCCAGGTAAACGCAACACTGTTTTTCAAGCCGTCCTACAATAGGACACTGGGCATTAGGGCTGCTATGTGCGGGTGTGGTAAGCCATGCAGCATTTAACGTGCACACCGACATTTCCCTCCTCACAGCGAGTGGTTGTCTTGTCATGGCAGTGAGTGCACTTTGTGTATTTACTCTGAGGGACAACAATGTGGTCGGTGCGGTCCATGACGTCTTTCATAGAAAGCACGCGTTTGCCCGGAGAAAGCGGTCGGCACGTGGCAGCATGAAAAGCGAGCAATGTGTAGGCTTGCACGCGTTGAGAATGAGACCTGCTTGATGAGCTGTAGGTGGCGCTGGCCATCAGCTAAAGAAATCGCGATGTTAGAGTGCATCAAAGAAGCGTCTATGTGTAGGACACTGGACATACATGGGTTAATTTCCGAGACTGTCACAATGATGCGCAGAGGCTGGATGTGTGTCAGCGCCCCATCACTCACCCTTTCAGACAAGGAGCATTGCTTCCTACAGCAATCGTAACGATTCACCCTTCTGCTCTTATCTGTACCACGTGCTACTGCACTATCATCCTTTCTAACCCCCCCCCCCTCCTTTTTGTAAGACATATATTTGTGCACGCACAATAAAAGCTTTGTTGGCAGCTGCAGTTAGCGCCCGTCCTCGTGCGATGTTTCTTAGTCCGTGTATGAATTAACGCTGCTTTTTTCAGGTGGAGGAAGTGTTGGTTTTGCTTAGGAGGCGCAATGCCCCTTTTGCACCCTGTTCCCGGCTCCGTGGACGGCGTGCCCGCTACGACGGCATCTACCTGGCTCTTCCGTCGCTTTCTACCGCAGTGAAAACGCGCGTATACTGCAGCAGCAGTCCGCTCATAACGGCCGTGGCCCAGCGACCAGCTCGATTCCAACTCTGGGTTCGCGTTGTTGATTAAATTCACAGGTTTTCCTTTGAACGTGAACATGATCACATATGTTGCACCGTTACGCCAAACTTGGCAACTCGAGACGCGTTTATTCAAGGGAAAAGCTTGCCTGTACATCGCTGTGAATATGTATGGGCAGCATTCTGGAGAAGCGACGTAATCACGTCAGTAAACGTGTTAACCCTGGATATATATCGAAAATACCTTTACCTCTGATAAAGCGAAGAGTGCAGACACGAATGTGTTTCTCTAATGTGCGCCAGCGAAGAGCTACGGCGCTTTTCGGAGCTATGGCGCTTTACGGCGCTGCGGGAACGGACAACGGCGAAGCGGCTGTGGTAAAAAGCATGCCGGAACGTTCTTGAAATGTGCCACAGGAGGGGTGTGCCAAATCCCTCTCACGTTCGGACGTTCGTACGTGGGCCGAACAGGACACTGCGTGAATTATCGCGTTGGGGAGCATAGCAAACTTCTTGATGCACGCTTCGCATATCACTGATCCCTACGTTAAGTTGGATCTGCTGATCCCACCAGTAAAATCGATGTTATGCGGAGGGTAGGTGACTGTGGTGAAATTTTTTTTAGTGAAATGTTACGAAATCACGTTGACGTCGACCCTAAATGACGCTAAATGTACGCACAGACATACATTGAACACTCACATATGTTTTATATAACGAATTGTTTACAGTTGCGTAACGATCCCAGCGGAAACATGGGTGTTACCAAAACCAGAAGCGCTAAGGTGATATGTGGCGCTTGCGCTTGCGGCTAAGTATAGACCAATTTCAGTGGAAGGCGCTTAAGTATACAATTGACGATAACCCGACGTGACGCATGTACCAAGGAGTAGATATGTAATCTCTATTAAATGAGATATCGAGCACTGCAGCCACAACTGACGTTTCACCAACATTACGTCTGTACAGGGTCTTTTTCAAGGCAGTTTCGAGACCTGGCGTGGCTCTGTGGTAGAATCCTTGATTGCCGCGCAGAATGCTTGGGTTCGGTTCCTGCTTGAACCCTGATATTTATGCTGTGCATTCGTCAGGTCAACGCTGCCTATGTCAGATTTTCCTAACGCTCTCGCGTTTAATTTGCCAATGCCTGCTCTTACCGTTCCTGGGCAGACATAAACTGTCCACCACCTGTGGCGCATACCCGCATACCACGGCCCCTGGTACGCGGGTACGGGTATGTGCTAAACGTGTCTGTATGAAAGGGTTTGACGACGTACGCTGCGGGATATTCTCGTTATTGATGTCATGACTAGAGACCGGATTTTTAGGCACTAAAAATCGCGTTTTAGACGCCAAAAATAGGCAGGAAAAACAGTTTTAGGCCGCCAAAATCGTAAATATAGGCACAATAAATTTTTACAAAAACTAAAATTTTCGAATAATGACGTGCGCGACCTGATCTACGACAGCAAAGCAAACAGATGTTATATTTTAGGATGGCACAAAGGCGTTAATGATTTAACATAGCCATGCAATGGTCCCTTTTCGGGCACGGTTTCCAGAACAGGGTCTCTCATTTTATTGTCCAGAATGGTAAGTGTCCACCATCGAATAAACACGCTCCTGGGTCTGTTTCTATTCGGCATGGCTGGTAAGGGCAGCACAGGATTCAATAGCCAGACCGCTATAAGGCCAGAAGAGTCTGTTAGCCTCGTATTGGCCGGGTCTAATAGCGCAGGCCCCTTACCAGGCCCCTTACCAGGTTTGAACGTTTCGAGCTAGAAGTGTAATGCATGCACTGCGCGCTAACGATCACGTCTGCCAAGATTTGCAACGCTACGCTCCTCGGAAGGAGGTGAAATGTCAGACTGAACGCCGCTTGCCCTTGATCTCACGGGCGCGCGCACCAATGTGGAGGAGGTGAAGTTCAACAAGGAATGGTCCTGCGTATGTCACAGTGGTACATGAAACTGCGAGAATTATTCGACGCTACATGTGGAATTTGTGCAATCTGTTGCTTGAATAGAAGAAGAATGAAAGTTAATAAAAATATTAAAACATACAAACGGAATGTGCGCGCGTTTTTTTTTTTAGTTTTTTTTCTTGGAATCGAGAGCGGTGCGAGACATAGCCGCCTATATTTCTGTTGTGTTCGTGTTCTCGCCGTTCCCGCGTCGTGCGGGCGCCAGCCCTGACAACGCTTAGCATATTTTTGGTGCATCGTCCCTTACAGCAGTTCCAGCGGTGCGACGCGCTGTGTCGTGGTAAGGATACAGGATCCATGCCAGCCTCTCCAAACGCATAGACGGATCCATCCCACAGAAACAGGTAGTACACTATAGAGCGAACGTCGAAACGATACAACACCGCTTTTGTGCACGACCTGGCTTGGGCATGTCATGTGCACATAGTGTAACCTTGCGTGCGCATGGCGTGTTGATGCGTCAACGTCGTGTGATCTTCCGGCTCCGAGTTTCTCTGATACCGAAGAGGGCAGGGAAGGAATTTCGCATGCGAGTGGCAAAGGTTTCAAGCTCACCTACCGGCATCATGCTTTCGCGGCTCGTAATGAACCAATTAAAAAAAGTACTTGTGGCACAAAGCTCTTCATTGGGCACGCAAACACTTCCAGTATCTGACTAAAATTTCTCATGTGACCTGGTGAAGCGCTCTTTAAGAGTAAATTACAGACGAAACAAAAGCCATGTGCACGTCTGATATTTTTTTTTACCTACTTTCTACTTTCCCTGACGGCACTCCATGTTTCGCATTCGTTCTCCATATTCCTGCTGCTGCGCGCAGGCACCTCCTGTTTTCTGCCCCCCCCACCACGCCCAAGTCTTGAAGGAGGTGCTTCAGTTCCATGGGGACACTGGACTGGAAAACCGGCGGTAAAAGCCGCCCGCCACGTCCTCGGCCATTGACACCACTCTCCTCTTCTTCCCCTCTCCTCTTCCCGCCTTTGTTTTCCTCTCCCCATTCCACTGTACACGCTGGGACGTGCTCCCATTTAGGGTTGCAGAAATAGCGTCTTTTCCTCTCCCCTACTCCCAGCCGCTCGCGCCATGTCAGTGCGGTGGGGTAAGGTTGCCGGCGGTCCCATTTCACTGCCGCTACCGGTTGCTTCCCGGATGTTTGTTGAACTAGGGAACTAGGTTGTTGCACCCCATAAAGTTCCGAAACGTCAATTTTGCCCGGTAACATGAATTACGGTCTCAAACTGTAGTCGAAAGCAAAATTTGAGGCTAATAGCGTTCATATAGGCACCAATTTTGAAAATAGGCATTTATGGGCACTTATGGATATTTAGGCACAAACCCCAAAAATAGGCATTTATAGTGTAGAGAAACAAGAGACAAAGCCTGTTCACTAGGCCGGCTGTTCTTATTCTGTCTTCGTCTTCCTCTGCTTCCCTAGCCGAGCCCGTGCTGGCTAGATGGGCCCGTGCCCAAGCGCCGCTCTGTCATCATTACATTCGGCCACGCTGCGAGCATGAAGTCCTGCTAAAAATGGCCCTTCTCTGGCGGTGGTCGTTTCCTCAAAACTGAAAACATTCAGACGTCCTGGGCTGTGAACCATCATGGGTAGCATTGACGCTGGTAGCACTGATGCTTCTTGCGGGCGACATTGGCTGCCTCGCGGAGGCCGGTCACGACCGCGCTGCGACTAGCTTTGGAAGTAGGACGATGACGGCTCCGGTGGACGCCATTGGCTATGTAGCAACGGTCGTCGCACGCCTAGCAGTAGATTACGCTGTCGCTGTCCCGTGATTAAGTCTGAACCATGTTTGTTCATGTCAGCGTGCTGAGTAGGCGTATAGTTGCCAAACGAAACATGTTTCTGAGTTCGGTCTGGCTGCGAGATCAGGCCTTCATGGTTTGGCGGAGAGGCTTCTGGGCTGCCATCACCGCACTTTCCTGTTCCGTGGCTGCAAGGAAGAAAGGTGTTCTCCGGTGGTTGCGTATCGCGGCCGTACGAGTTAATGCCACTATCGCTGCACCCCACGTTGCAGACGCCAGGATTGTGCGAAGGTACCATAGCGCCGCTTCGTGCTAGCTGGTCACCACCTGCCCGATGAGTGTCGGTTTCCCCGTAGGCACAGACCACCTCGTGGTGATCCCTAGGGCACTCAGGTAGTACGCTGGAAGTCAGAATGAACTCTACGTCGGTTGTAGCAGAATCGCACGTTAGGTGGTCGGAAGGGCCGATACTGGCTGCATCTACCCGCGGCGCATCGGTAGCATCGGCCATGCCATGGCCGGCAGATCCTGGTGAAACAGTCACATCTTCGATAAATGTGTCCTCAGCAGCCATGGACTTCTTGAACGCAGAGCTCACACACTCGGCCAATGAGTGCCGTGAAGTCGGTAGATGTGCCTCCGGCTGCTCACTGAAGTTGCTCCCGCTGCTGGACATCTGTGGATGCGGTCTTCCCACTGGGTCATTTGGGGCCGACAGAATGCTCGAAGTCAAAGAGCGGAGCTTTACTCTGCCGCCATCAATGACGAGCTGAACTTCGCCAGACAAGAGGTAATCGGCTCCCAAAACCATGTCAGCGTGCAAGTCCTCGAACACTGGAACGGCGGCAAGGAACTTGCTCCCGGCTTCAGTGTGTATCTGCAACCCAAGCGCACCGACAGGCACCGCGCTCCCGCCGAGGCCGAGCAGGGGTGCCTCCGACCAAGGCTGGTGTGCGACCGGGGCATATCATCGATGCAGCGCCGAACGTGGAGCTCCAGTTTGCACAACAGCCGTGAGCTCACCGATTCCGTCGACGCGGACCTGCACCGTAGGAAGCGGCCGCGTTCGGTTTTGAGCTGCTCGATGTTGTGCATGTGGTGGTATCACGTCGTCGATCTGGTTACCCGAACTCGGCAGGAGGTCCTTTCTCTGCGCTCGCTGTGAGAAGCGGAGTCCGTTGTTCGCGATCGTGCGACGGCAGGATTCCCAACTGCCTGTGGATGAGCTGCTGTCTGTAACTGCAGCCTCGAGGAGGTGCCCCTCAGCCTCGTCCTCGGTAGTCGTCTTGTTGGGCAAATATGTATCCTGGATCCGGCCGAAAACAGTGATGAGCCTGGCGCTCCATTCCCGCCAGGACTGTTGCTTCACGCCCTCGTACTTATACCATGCCTCAGCACCACCCCGAAGGCGGTCGATGGCTATCTCCCATTTACGATTGTCGGGCCAGGCATGACAAGAACCGAGCGCGTTAATAGCCGCCACCCATATATCGGCATCATCCTGGAAGCCTCGGAACTCCGGCACTTCCAAAAGAGCGGTACATGGAAAGGCGGCGGGCCGGACTCCGGAGCTCACCGACGCCCAGCGGTCGAGTTCTTGTGACAGTTCCGTGAGGGCACGCAAGAGTTGTGCGCTGCTGTCGGGTGAGGCGCCCGATGAGCCATGGACGGAGTTCGCGGAGTACGTGGTAGTCCCGGTGCTCATGGCAGCAAGATCCATGGTCGAGGACGCGTGGACGGCGTCCCTTCTGGTGAACATGTATCACCGCGTCACTGCAGTGGTGTGGAGCCGTCGAGGAGGCCTAGACGCCGTCCCCGAACGGTGGTGGCAGTGGCAGCAGGCGAGCAGGTGCCGAGGAGGCCTGGACGCCGTCCTCAAGCAGCACTTACTGCTGCTGCACGTTGGCGGGTGCCATGGACGAGGAATCGGGGACTTAAATCGTCGTCTTCGTCGACTGCGCCATTGTAGAGAAACAAGAGACAACGCCTGTTCACTAGGCCGGCTGTTTGGTTTGGTTTGGTTGTCCTATTGGTCTATGGCACGTACCCACTCTGGGGGATGGGCCATGAATGCGTTGTTGAAATTTAAAAGGTTATTCGAAAAATGTTAAAAGGTTAAATAATATTATAAGAAAAAAAAAGAGAAGAAATCTTATTCTGTCTTCGTCTTCCTCTGTTTCATAGCCGAGCCCGTGCTGGCTAGATGGGCCCGTGCCCAAGCGCCGCTCTGTCATCATTACCAGCATATGCATGTGTTACCCCTACGTGCGGAATACAGTGTTGTCTCTACTGAAACTTTGTGGTGACATTGAATCCAACCCAGGTCCGTCTACCGAGCAATTGTTAAAAGAGCTTCTTGAAGGTCAAAAGACTATGCATAAAAGGTTTGATACTATAGAGTCGAAGCTTGAGAAGGTAGAAACATCAGTGTCGGCCCTCAAGGAACTGAGTACCAAAGTCACCAGTCTTGAAAAAACTGTGCAAGGATTAGAGAAAAGGCTGGCAAATTTAGAAGATAGAAGCAGAAGAAACAATCTTTTGGTTTTTGGTATTCCAGAGGAATCAGGCGAAACACAAGAATCGCTGGAGATGGCAGTAGTTGAAGACTTGTTCAAGACTAAGCTTGGCGTAGAAGTAAAGTCTGTCGAAAGACTGCACAGGATGGGGCGTATGCAACCCGATAAATCTAGACCTGTGATCTTAAAGTTTATAGATGACAGGGAAAAAAGAAACGTGCTGAAGAACTGTTCTAAACTTAAAGGAACGGGTATTTCCGTGTCTGAGGATTTCTCGGCAGCTACGAGGCAAATCCGAAAGAACTTATGGGATAGTGCCTCTGATAACAGGAAAGCGGGAGCAAAGGTGAAGCTATCATATGATAAAATCAGAATTGATAATGAAATGTATGAATGGGACAGTCTTCACATGAAGCGGGTTCCTACCAGTCGACGCAGTAGCAGGCTGCGTGATAAACAGTGACATAAAAGCAAAGAAACTAAACAGTTTTGCTGTCTTAACATAAATGCCCGTAGCTTGGTTAACAAGGTCCTTGATTTAGAAAGCGTAGTGATGGCACATAAGCCGCATATGTTAATAATTACAGAAACATGGCTGAACCTAGACATTGGTGATTATGAAGTAACGCCACCAGGTTACAGAATATATCGTAATGACAGAGACTCCCGCGGTGGCGGTGTTGCCATTATGTTTCGAGAATCACTATGTGTGATGCGATTACCCAATATTAAAGGAATTGAATGTGTTATTGCCAAAGTGTTTTTAGACGAGCTACATATTGTCGTTGGAGGCTTTTACCGTCCACCCAATTGTGGCGATGTGTTTGTGGAACAATTAAACGAATTTTTGTGTAAGTATAACACGAGTAGTTGCAACGTCTTAATCGGTGGCGATTTCAATTTTCCCATGGTGAACTGGTCAGATGAATTTCCACATGCCCTCTCCGCTGCATCTGTACCTTTCCTCGATGTTCTGCTGTTCCACGATTTGTCGCAACTTGTAAAAATGCCCACTCGCATTCAAAACCATTCTAGCACGGTTTTAGATCTGTTTCTTGTTAGTAGAGGTATATATCGCCGAAGTCCGATAGTAGAAATTTACGACGGCATTTCGGACCATAAACTTGTGTCCTTACGCTTCGAACTATGCCCCATAAAAAAGCCCGATAAACAGACCACCATTGTACCCGTGTTTTCGCGTGCTAGTGACGTGGACATTATTGACACTCTGGATCATTTTTATTCCTATTTCCTTACGCTTTCCAAAGAAAATGGATGCTCTGTCGACCGACTGTGGTGCTTTTTCAAGGACCTAGTAACAAAATGTATTCAAGACTTTGTTCCTCACAAACGCAAGGTATTAAACCGGTCTAGCCCCTGGATGACGAAAGAAATCGTACGCCTGGGGCGCAAGCTTAAGAAGTCAAGAAAGCAGCAAATAAAACGCCCTTCATTGTCTGGATTAGATAAAATATCAGAGATGCGTCATACACTGAAAGACAATTTGAAAAACGCAAAAGAAAAATATCAAAGTGAGGTTTTGACAAACTTTCTCTAGACGTCACCAAATAAGTTTTGGCAGTACCTTTCACCTAAAGAAAGTCCCGTATAAAGTTTATCCATTGACGGCGATGTTATAACCGATAAGAGGGAAATAGCAGAAGCAATGAATGATTATTTTTGTTCAGTATACAGCGTGATAACGATGTTGCCCCAGATTTCACTACTTATGATGTCATACCACCTATCGGTGACGTCTGTATTACTGAAGGAGGTGTGTAATCGCTTCTGCTTAATCTCGATCCGAAAAAGTCACCAGGAATCGACTCTATACCTAACGCCTTTCTTATAAGGTATGCTGAATGGAGTGCCAAATACCTGTGCTTGATCTTTAAATCCTCTCTCTCGCGCGCTGAGCTTCCCAGTGATTGGAAGCACGCCAAGATCACGCCAGTACCGAAAACTGATGACCACTCGCTTGTATCCTCGTTTAGGCCTATCTCCTTGCTATGCTCTAGTGTCAAAATTCTAGAGCATATAATATTCAAACATCTGACTATCTTTGTCGAAAGTAATAACCTAATTACCCCCCTTTCAGCACGGCTTTCGCAAAGGATATTCTACGGTAACTCAGCTTATCGAGACGTTTCATGACCTGGCTGCAGCGGTCGATATGAATGGTCAGGTAGATGTTATACTACTGGATTTCGAAAAAGCTTTCGATCGTGTGAGTCACCAGAAATTACTACTTAAACTCAAACCAATACTGAAAAATGACAAATTACTTGCTTGGATAGCGGCTTATCTTTCAATGAGAAGCCAGTGTGTTACAATTGATGGCGTAAGCTCGACTTCCGCCCCTGTGAAATCAGGTGTGCCCCAAGGATCAATTTTGGGGCCATTGTTTTTCCTGTTATTTATTAATGATATTGTGCTAAACTTACCCGTAAAAATAAAGCCTTTCGCGGACGGTTGTATATATATCAAGAAATTCATAGTTATAATGATCAAGAATGTTTAAACACTGCATTAGCAACGCTTCAAACGTGGTGTAAAAAAGATGGCAGATGGCAATTAACTATAAAAAAAACTGTTGCAATGAGAGTTACGCGTAAGAAGCAGCCGCTTTTGTTTACCTATCACATCGATGGTCACGCTTTATCGGAGGTCACTAAGCACAGATATTTAGGACTAATACTGACATCAGACTTAAAATGGAATCAACATGTTCAATACTTTGAAAGAAGGGCAATGAAGAAGCTTGGTTACTTGCGAAGGAGGCTTGTAAATGCTACACCGCACATCAAACTTCTCGCATACAAAACTTTTATTAGGCCAATATTAGAATACGCAGCTGCTGTGTGGGATCCCTTTACTATGTCCAATATTAAAAAAGCTAGAAATGGTCCAACGAAAATCTGTTCAATTTGTGTTTAATTGTTATAGTTGGCGCACATCACCTTCACTTCTTTTAGTTAAAGCGGAGCTCGAAAAACTACAAGAAAGAAGAAGAACGGAAAGGCTGAAGCTGTTTTACCTGACTTTTCATGGAAAAACTGGAATTAGCAAAACAGTGCATATTAAACAAACAGGTGAATGTGCTGTGCGCGTATGTCATTCAAAGAAAGTTGTAGATTACGTAAACCGCACAGATACGTTCAAGTATTCCTTTTTTCCCAGAACTACCCGTGAGTGGAATAGCCTAACAGCCGATGTTGTAGAATGTACAACAGTTGATTTATTTCTGAATTCACTCAACAACCTTTAACAAATTGTGCTATTACTTATTATATAACAGTGAATTTACCAGAGATACACAATGCTTCCCTTCGTGTTCAATACGTTTCAGTTGGTAAAAGTATGCTGTTTGTTGTAATGTTTTTGTTTTGTTTATCTTAAATTGTTATAAAAATGTTCTAATGTATGCTTTTGCATTGTATATCATGTTTTCTGTACGGCATTTCGCAAATATTACTGATGTCACTATGTCTGCGCGATGCTATTATGTTGCTATTGCAGCGAAGAGTTCTGTATGCCCACTCCTGCTAAAGACCTGGTAAACAGGTCAGCAGTATGTAATAAATAAATAAATAAAAATAATTACAATAGGCACTATCAAAACACTATGAAAGCCCTCCTTAACCCCTAATTCATGCTCATATATCAAAGTGGCTCGATAGGAACGCAAGGAAAAAAATTGGCATTTGCCTAAAATCAGGTCTCTAGTCATGACCAGCCAGATATATTTGTTATACCCTCTTACCCTCCCATACTAATTTTAGTCACCCCAATTTAAGGAGGCGACGAGAGCACCCATATGTAGGCGGCTAGATAGATGGGTATACTCCATCTCACAACTACCTTGCAGCACTGCCAAAGCTACGGGGAGTACACAGGCAGTATCCTTGCGCAGCACATAATATAGTTCCTGCGTAATTGTTTCATATCAACAATGTGCAAGGGTTTTAACTGTGATTCTTACATGACTGGTTACAGCGATACGTGGTACGTTAGGTCCTTCACGAATGCAAATCGCAGTTTCTAAAACATTGCAGGTGATTACCAACCGGTAACCGTAAAAGCCACCCTAACCGCGATGACCAACAGCAACATGGCAGCCCCCTTAGAGCCCAGTTCATCCGCTTCCATCCGAATTCGTGCTTCTTACTGGCTCTCTGCCCGGAGAGCACGAAATAAATGGCATAACCTGTCATCGCTTAGTCTCGTCTAACGCAGAGGGCAAAGCATCAGGTGTCTTCTTTCACTATTATTTAGATCGCTTGTTTGTTTTGATACTGCTAAGACAACAAAGGCGGTGCCGAACCGTAAAAGTGGTCTGATGTCCACTAAACAGATGGCACCACAACATTAGCGGCGATGACACCTTGACGATGCGAAACATCCTGAATGTCTATATTGTTTTCTGTGCCAATAATTTGCTGTTCCACTCAAGAACGGTGGGTGATGGTCGTTGAAAGTGCGTCGACCGAATCTCCGAAGCGCTGTATGTCAAACATCCAGTATTATTGCGAGAGCACTTGTATGGACACTCTCGGCTGATTTTTGCCGTCTCCGTCATGCCCTGGATATGTAGATGTGCGTAAATATAAAAAAGGCAAAAAGAAAAAAATACATCTGAAGAAAAACAATTGGGGGACCCTTAAGCTTCGCCTTTAAGAGTTGAACGCGATAGCGATATCCCGTCCCTACTGCGTTCTTCAATCACTTAGTGCATACTATGTAATGGGTAGTATGCTTTAAACCAGGAGAAATTATGCGCGGCAAATGTGGGAAATGTTTTCGAACTTGCTATGCACCCACTACGTGGTGTTAAGGGAATACGCGCAGTAAGGTGTGTGCCGTTTGTAATGGGTGGCTGGCTTTAAACTATGGAATCGTTATGACAGTCACATAATCTGACGCCCGATAACAATGTACGCTTGTACCACGCAATATTCCTGGGACATTACAAGTTATATTGCGACGCCTATATGAAGGACGCTTGCGTTTGCGAAGCATGGAAGTTATTTTCACTGCATTTCCAAGCAAAGGAAGTTATTTTCACAGTATTTCCAAGCAGAAGCATGGCTGCATTTTCTACTGCAGCCATGCCTCTGCTTGGAAATACTCAATTGAAAATTTTGGCGTTGTATCAGAAGCCCGTTTGAATGCCTCTTAGAGTTTAGGTCTATGGTTTGGATCGTGGGGCAGCACGCCAAATCAGTTCGCAGGGATTAATTGGACAAGAACACCACCAAAGTACCTCGGTGTAATACTAGACGCGTTTAGGTTCAGTGCGCATTACTGGAAGGAGCGCGTTCCTAAGCTTGAACGACAGGCCCAGACATTTGTTCCCCATTGACTTTCAATATTTGGGAGAGCTGAAGCCTGCAATACTTTCCTAGCAACAAAGCTATACTACGTATTGCAACTTATCCATTGCGCAAGATTTTATGTACAACGCTTTCATCGGATTTTTGCTACCTTCATATGGTGTTCGACTGTTGAGCCCGTGCGGCGTGACAATATATTCAGGCCAGTTAGTGAGGGTGGGTTGGGTTTAAAACATCTTTAGCTGTGGCAAACAGTTTCACGATTCTTCTTTTTTCGCGACAATTCACATCCCGTAATCCGTTCATTCTTGCAGGTTACACTTGTTGATTGCTTACCAGACTTAATTGTTTTATCAAGCTTCTCCGATCACCCGTGTTTGTGGGGATTCATGCAGGAAGTTTACCTCGCAGTTCGGTTCCTTAAAGCTCGCTTTTCCATAGAATACCTGTACACAGTATCGCGCAAGGTACTGTATAAGGATCTATTAACTATGCTCTTCCCGCCTCCGTTGTACCGTTCATTGTACTCCGATCTACCTGGCCATGATGTGTTGAAACGAGTGCGCAAAATGTATATCCCGCCGAATTCAAAAACATTCTTCTATAAGCTCCACTCTGAAACATTGCCGGTAAACACATGGTTAAAAAGAAAAGGTATTTTTGTTTCTTCTGTTAACTGCCGCCTATGTGATGTGCCGGAGACAATAGAACACTGCTTTGTTAGCTTCAAAGACGCTATCCTGTTCTGGGATGTCCTTCAACGGGCTCTGAAGAAACGTTTTGTCATCAATTCTTACACTATCCGCTATCTTTTGCCAACATCACTGGATGAAGTACCCTTTGATGTTTTTCCTCATGGGTATGCACAGCCTATGGAAGACACGTATGCAAGACCGCAACGCAGAACCCACCATTTCTTCGAGAACACATTTTATTAGAATGGCTGTTCACCTAAAGGACACTTATGGCGGATTTGAACCAGTGACTTCTCGCTCAGCAGCGCGCTGCGTTAGACCACTCAGCCACGTATCATTTTTTTCTTTATTTCCGGTTGTGCATGCGCCCACTTTTTTAGCGGCAAGCTATTTATAGACACCATTTACCGCTGGTGGTATGCAGATCTCTGAGGAGCTTGAGCGTGTTTTCTATCACGCAACGCTCCTACGTTTTCTTTCGATTCGAAAACTGCCCTTCAGACGCGCACGACATAAGGGCGCCTTTCTGTACCCACTCGGGATGTGGAACGAGAAAAAAAAAGAACACCGCGGGCACCTCGCGTCACAGGCCACCGCGTGGCGGGAGGCGCAGATGGGCCATTCCGCGCGCCGCACTTTAAAAGAAGAAGAAATATCTAATAGCATAGAGTTCTGCGTTGTCGACAGTTCCAGCACGTTGCTCAAACACAAAGGCGTAACAGCTGTGATAGTTGTAGTTTACGCTTGTCCTGTGTATCCCTGCGCGCCCTTTTCGAGCGTCCTTCTTCGTGCTTCAGCCGGAAGCTGCAAGAGACGAGTTGCATAAATGCCAGCAACACTGTAAAAATCCCCGAAAGTTCAAGCAACACTGGGCTGAGCCGCCATTGTGCATGAAGATAAATATAAACGAACACGCAAGAACACGGCGCTCGTGCGAGTGGAGAAAACTACGAACGAAAGTAGACTCTCGTTATTGCTTTTATTTTGTTGTGAACGTATTGCCCTATGCAGGTGGTATGGCGCGCCACTCAGTGGCCCTACTTTTCCCCATTACCGGATGGAAGAACGATTTTACCATGCTACCTCCGCTCTCGGATCGGAACGTGCGGGATTATTACGAAAGAAGATCGTCTACAAAGCGCAGCTTTGAGCGGAGCTACAATTTCCACGCGGAGTCCTACGTCGACGTGTCTTCGTTGAAGACCAACGTTACCCAAAGCAGGTGAACATTGTTTACATCGAATGTAAACAGGCGATAGTCTCAATATTCGACCTGTGATAAGACGCTTTGCCGTTCTTTGAATGTTAAGGAAATGTTAAGACATTGTTTTGTTTAAGCTTAGTATTAGGAAGACTTAATATGTAGATGAGTTAGTGCAACAGTTGATTTTCTTGTCTGAAGTATTTGATGAAGAAGCTTAGGATGTCTTTATTTACAGCGCTGCCCGGGTCTTCTTGAAGGCACCCTGTCACCGCAGTAAAAAAAGAACGCGCCACCGTATAACGTGATGATTGCGCTCGATGCGACACGAATCATCGACGGAAGCTGCGACTGCCCGGCAGGAAAGCTCGCCTGCAACCACTGGATTGCCGTCCTGAAAACTGCGATGCTGCTGCAGTCGAAGGAATTTTCGAAGGCACCGATCAGCTGTCCTGCACGGACTTGCCTCAGCAGTGGAGGATTCCCCGCTGGAGAAACATCAGAGGATGCCCTCTTCATTGCGTGGAGTGGCGCAAAGTGAAGGAAGGCGCAACTAGCGCGCCAAAGTTCGCCGCGCCAAAGGAACGCCGTGTACGCCCTAGAAATCGGCAGCAGCAAGAAGAGGCCAAGCTAAAGTTCGCCCGGGAATTACTTTCGTTTGACCCGGAGAACGATTTCGCGAAAGCGCTCCTGCTGACCGACGAAGGCGACACGGTGCAATCTCGGTTCGGGCTGGGGTCCTCCTTATCGCCACAGAGTTACCAGCAGTCCCTGCTGCCACACGGCTTCACTATCCTTCTTGCAGGGCTGCAGCCAGCAGATGAGTGTCACCAGGAAACCATCCCGACTGACATTTTTTTGACAGCTGCGCAGCCTGGAATCCTCTGGCACACCTCAGGCAAGCAGCATAGTGCAGGTCAGAGGCTGGTCAATGTTTTTGCTAGTAATTGAATTGAATCTCTTAAGTGTGGTGTGTTGGTTGCAAACCCACGAGCAAATTATTTTTGGGCCAGGTATCACTAATGTGTCATCACATATAATATCCTAATTGCCTTAGACCCCCTGTTTGGTGTACATAGGTGTGCAGATTCACATGGTATCCATTTACTAGGTATTGAGGACAGATGTGAAATTTCAGCTAGAATGGATGCTTGGGCGATTTTACTTCATTTATTAGGTCTAAGTAAAATTTTAGTTTTAGTAACCCCCTAAATATTAAGGTGTAAATCATTCATTAAAACATCGTGTGCACTGTATGCAAGAAACATGCAATGCTTTTAATTTTCATGTCTCTCTGATATTCTGCACAAAGGAGATATGTGTGACACCCTTGGAAGCTCAAGTGCTCGAAAAAAATCACAGCATATCCACGGAGTGAATGATAATGAGTGGGCGAAGCTCTGGAGGTTCATCGGTAAACCGTGAATCTTCCGTGAATTTTCGTCCAGTACATCATCAAAGACGTGACAAACACTGTGTGTATATGTACAAGAAATTTTATTTATTCGTAAATGGTAGCTAGACATGGCTTCCGGTCCCCCTTCATTATAACGGCTTTATGGTCGGTGAAGTGGAGGGATAGGGGTTCTTATATGGCTCGGTAGAGCATTCCTAGAGGGGAGAGAGGGGGGTGAGCGTAGAGGAGAGAGTTAGGAGGAGAGGACGCACATCCGCTGTGGGGATGTGGAACGCGGACGCCGCTCCGTAGAGTAGAGGATTCCTAGAGGAGGGAAAGGGGGTGAACGTAGGAGAGGAGAGAGAGGGCACGCGCGCGCCGCTCCGTACAGTAGAGGATTCCTATAGGAGAGAGAGAGGGGGGTGAGCCTTGGAGAGGAGAGAGAGGGGGGAGGGGACACGCATGCTCTGGAGGAGTGTAGGACGTGGGCGCCGCTCCGTACGGTAGATGATTCCTAGAGGAGAGAAAGGGGGTGAGCGTTGGAGAGGGGAGAGAAGGAAAACGGCTTCTGAAAGTAAACTCATTGTGCAAAGGGACTGGTGCTGTACAAGTCCCGTGTACCTGTCCATCCTTGTGGATGGACAGGTACACAGGGACTAGTACATCCTGCTTCATGCAGGTTAGCGCCGTAAGATACACCCGAGTGTATATTTCCACGTTCTATTGAAACATGCTCCGTTGTTTTCTTACACACCCCAGGCATGTACAGTAAAGAAGGGATTTTTTTGTGCTACGATACTTCTTCAGAAGTCATGAAACAACAAGCCCAAGAAAACGTTTTGCTGAATAAATATTCCACGACACTGCCGTGGTAGATGCTAAATAAAATGCAATGCTGAAGTGTATGTTGTTGTTGATGTTTCGCCAATATTGTCACGTGGTCGTGACGTCGACGAAGGCAACAGTTGGTAGGTTCAAAATGAAACTGTTTATTTGGGCCGAACTTGTGGCCGGTAAACGGAAAGTCAGATTACAGCAATACACACTGGCAGTGATAGCGGCGAACAGAGCGTCGGCCGTCGATGAACTGTACATCGCTGGAACGCGCCGGCTTTTATAACACACGCGTCGAACATTCTAGCCTTATCACTAGTCGTCGCGGAAGCTCTGGAATAATCTTGAGTGTTAGCGTCTTTCGTGCAATCTTAACAGAACGATCTACTATAAGCGAGAAGCTTCTGGAACAATAAGGCGCGGTCTGCGCCGAGTACTGCTGATAGTCTTTGTGGGCGGAAACCGAATACAGTGAAAGAAACGCGCGTGGCAATGCCCCCCCTCTGAAAAAGCATCGTCCCGATGCTTAAAACAGAACACGGGGGGGGGGGGAATGCATGCAACAATAAATAAATCAAGAAAGCACAATAAACAATAAGCACAAGCAAGAAAGTCCAATGAAAAAAAAGTAGAGTCCTCAGGTTCACTAACGCGCGTAAAACGGCTTGAGGCGCACAACATGGACGACTTCAGGTCGCGCACGGCGCCGTTGAGAGTTCGTAATGCCGTCGGGGACAACCTCGTAGTCGAGTGTGCCGAGACGTCTAAGTACCCTGTACGGTCCGAAGTAGCGTCGCAGAAGTTTTTCACTTAGTCCGCGTCGGCGTATCGGTGTCCACACCCAAACACGATCGCCGGGCTGGTATTCCCCGAAGCGTCGTCGAAGATTGTAGCGGCGGCTATCGGTCGTCTGTTGATTCTTGATCCGCAGGCGGGCGAGCTGTCGTGCTTCTTCGGCGCGCTGTAGGTAGGCGGTCACGTCGATGTTTTCCTCGTCGGTCACGTTCGGTAACATGGCGTCGAGCGTCGTTGCCGGGCTCCTTCCGTAGACCAACTTGTATGGCGTCATCTGCGTCGTTTCTTGCAAGGCCGTGTTGTATGCGAAGGTCACGTACGGAAGGATGGCGTCCCACGTCTTGTGTTCGACGTCGACGTACATGGCCAGCATGTCGGCGATGGTCTTATTGAGACGCTCGGTCAGGCCATTGGTCTGTGGGTGGTACGCCGTAGTCCGGCGGTGGCTTGTGTGGCTGTACCTCAGGATTGCCTGAGTTAGGTCCGCCGTAAAGGCCGTACCTCTGTCGGTAATGAGGACCTCTGGGGCGCCATGACGCAGTACGATGTTCTCGACGAAGAACTTTGCTACCTCGGTGGCACTGCCCTTGGGCAGGGCCCTTGTCTCGGCGTAGCGGGTGAGGTAGTCCGTTGCCACGACGATCCATTTGTTTCCGGAATTCGACGTCGGGAACGGCCCCAGTAAGTCCATGCCGATTTGCTGGAACGGTCGGCGAGGTGGCTCGATGGGTTGCAGAAGTCCGGCTGGCCTAGTGGGTGGTGTCTTCCGTCGCTGACAATCTCGGCAAGTCTTCACGTAGTGGGTGACGTCGGCAGTGAGGCGAGGCCAGTAGTATTTTTCTTGTATCCTCGCCAGCGTGCGGGAAAATCCAAGGTGTCCAGCCGTCGGGTCGTCATGCAGAGCATCCAGAACCTCTGGACGTAACGCTGAAGGTACCACGAGGAGGGAGTCGGCCCGACGTGGCGAGAAGTTTTTCTTTAGAAGAACGCCGTTCCGCAAGAAAAACGACTCCAGTCCTCGTCTGAATACCTTCGGAGCAACGGTGGCCTTGCCCTCGAGGTATTCTATAAGGCCCTTGAGTTCCGGATCGGCGCGCTGTCGTTCGGCGAAGTCATCAACGCTTAAAGTTCCCAAGAAATAGTCACCATCTTCGTCGTCCTGCGGCGGTGGATCAACGGGGGCACGGGACAGGCAGTCGGCGTCAGAGTGTTTTCGTCCGGACTTGTAAACGACGATGATGTCGAATTCTTGAAGTCTCAGACTCCATCGTGCGAGACGACCTGAAGGGTCCTTCAAGTTAGCTAGCCAGCACAAGGCATGGTGGTCGCTCACAACTTTGAAGGGCCTTCCATAGAGGTAGGGGCGAAACTTTGACGTAGCCCAGATAATGGCAAGGCACTCTTTTTCTGTTGTGGAATAGTTGCCTTCTGCTTTGGAGAGCGACCGGCTAGCATAACTGATAACCCTTTCTTCTCCGTTAGTCTTCTGCACAAGAACGGCGCCGAGTCCTACGCTGCTTGCGTCGGTGTGGATTTCCGTCTCGGCGTATTCGTCGAAATGCGCAAGTATCGGATGCGTCTGCAGGCGTCGTTTTAGTTCCTGAAATGCTTGAACTTGCGCCGTTTCCCACCGGAACTCGACGTCAGTCTTCGTGAGCTGCGTTAGTGGCTCGGCGATCCTTGAAAAGTCCTAGACGAAGCGTCTGTAATAGGCGCACAGGCCGAGAAATCGGCGAACCGCCTTCTTGTCGGTGGGTGGCGGGAAGGCGGTGATGGTAGCTGTTTTCTGCGGGTCTGGGCGCACTCCAGTCTTGCTGATCACGTGACCCAAAAATAGGAGCTCCTCGTACGCGAAGCGGCACTTTTCCGGCTTCAGGGTTAGTCCGGAGCTCTTGATTGCTTCAAGTACTGATTCAAGACGCTCGAGGTGTTCGTCGAAGTTCGAGGAAAACACAACGACGTCGTCCAAGTAAACGAGGCATGTTTGCCACTTCAAGCCAGCCAGTACTGTATCCATAACCCGTTGGAAAGTCGCAGGCGCCGAGCAAAGGCCGAAGGGCATGACCTTGAACTCGAACAAACCGTCCGGTGTAATGAAGGCAGTTTTTTCTCGGTCTCTCTCGTCGACTTCGATTTGCCAGTAGCCCGTCTTGAGGTCCATCGAGGAAAAGTACTTGGCGTTGTGGAGTCGATCTAGGGCGTCGTCTATTCGTGGGAGAGGATACACGTCTTTCTTTGTGATTTTGTTCAGGCGATGATAATCGACGCAGAAACGTAGGGTCCCATCTTTCTTCTTCACTAACACCACAGGCGACGCCCACGGACTCTTTGAAGGCCGGATGATGTCGTCGCGAAGCATTTCGTCGACTTGTTTCTTTATGGCCTCGCGTTCTCGCGCCGAAACTCTGTACGGGCTCTGACGAAGTGGCCTGGCACTTTCTTCGGTTATGATGCGATGTTTTGCGACTGGTGTCTGTCGAACTCTTGACGACGATGAAAAGCAGTCCTTGTATTGCAGGAGCAGGGTTTTGAGCTTTTCCTGCTTATGCGTCGGAAGGCGCGTGTTAACGTCGAAGGCTAGTTGATGATCTTCGTTCGTCGTAGTAGCTTCGATAGACTCGGCGAGGGTGAAAGCGTTGCTGGCTTCCACAATTTCTTCGATATGGGCAACCGTCGTGCCTTTGCTCACGTGCTTGTATTCGTTGCTGAAGTTCGTGAGCATCACTGATGTTTTCCCCTCCTCGCAGCTCGGCTATTCCTCTGGCGACGCAAATCTCGCGGTTGATTAACAGGTGCTGGTCGCCTTCAACGACGCCTTGAAGGTCTATTGATTTTCGAGTGCCGACGGAAATGCTGACGCTGGAGCAGGGCGGAATGGTGACTTGGTCTTCGAGCACATTCAAGGCGTGCTTCCCTGACGGCGTGTGCGGCGGTAGTGCTTTTTCGGTGGATAGCGTTATCGACTTGGATCTCAGATCGATGACTGCTCCGTGAAGGCCTAGGAAGTCCATACCAAGGATGACATCTCTCGAGCAGCGCTGTAGGACGACGAAGCTCGCGGGATAAATCCGGTTGTTAATGGTGACTCTCGCTGTACAGATTCCTGCCGGCGTTACTAGGTGGCCTCCGGCTGTCCGGATTTCAGGGCCTTCCCAAGCAGTCCTCACTTTCTTCAACTTCGCGGCGAACGTCCCACTACTGACGGAATAGTCGGCTCCGGTGTCGACGAGAGCTGTGACATTATGGCCGTCGATGAGAACGTCGAGGTCGCTAGTCCGTCGCCTTGCGTTGCGGTTAGGTCGCGGCGTCGGATCACGGCTATGTCGAATTGTTGCGCTGCTTCCATGCTGCGTCGTCAGGTTTTCCTCAGTCCGCAAGCTTCCGTCGGCAGCGCTGTGTCTGCTTCGCGCCGTGTTCAGCGGGTTTCGTCGCGTCGTCGTCGTCGGCGGAGGGTCTTCGTTAGTTCGTCGTACAGCAACCGCACCTCCAACGGTTGCTGCCCCTAGTTTTCCGGGTACGGGCTAGGCGACCGGCCCCGGTTTGGGCCAGTGTACTGCCGGCGGTGCGGCGACATGTAGCGGCCGGGCGATGGTGAACGCGATGACCGTCGAGGTGCCTGTTCAGTGCTGGTCAAGTAGTCGGCGATGTCGCGTGGTCGCTCGCCGTGCTGTGGGGGCGCTGCGTTGACGGCGAAGCCGCGTAGGCCCATTTGGCGGTACTGGCAGCGGCGGTATGTGTGGCCGGCTTCTCCACAGTGGTAGCACAGCGGGCGGTTGTCAGGGGCCCGCCAAACGTCGGTCTTCCTCGGAGCGTAGCGCTGGCCGGTTGGCGGGCGGTATGGCGTCGATGGTGATGGCGGCGGAGTCTGGCGGCGGAACTGTTGTGGTGCAGCTTCATGACGCGGCCTTGGGGGGAGCGTTGCGGCGGACTGCAGCGGCGTAGCTCATAGCTTCCGGCTGAGGCTGCGGTGCTTCGGGTATTCCGAGCGACTGTCGAACTTCCTCGCGGACAATGTCTGCGATCGAATCCACTTGGGGTTGTGGCGAAGGCATCAGCCTGCGCAGTTCCTCCCGCACGATCGCTCGTATAGTCTCGCGCAAGTCGTGCGATTGAAATGACTGAACCTCGCCGTAGTTCGTCGTCGGAATTCGGCGGTTGTACTGCCTCGTACGCATTTCGAGGGCCTTTTCAATCGTCGTGGCCTCTGAGACGAATTCCATGACCGTCGTGGGTGGGTTGCGTACAAGGCCGGCGAACAGTTCCTGCTTAACTCCCCGCATCAGGAAGCGAAGCTTCTTCTCCTCGGACATAGCGGGGTCAGCATGACGAAACAGGAGCGTCATTTCTTCTGTGTACATCCCGACGTTCTCATTTGGGAGTTGTACACGGCTCTCCAGCAAGGTTTCGGCTCTTTCCTTCCGGACGACGCTTGTGAAGGTCTCCAGAAATGCGGCACGAAAAAGGTCCCAGGTCCGGAGTGTGGCTTCGCGGTTCTCGAACCATGTCCGAGCGGAATCTTTCAGGGCAAAATAAACGTGCCGCAACTTGTCATCGTTGGTCCAGTTGTTGAAGATGGCGACGCGGTCGAACCGTTCAAGCCAGCTCTCCGGGTCTTCGAGTGGTGAACCGCGGAAAGTTGGCGGCTCCTTGGGTTGCCGGAGCAGGATCGGTGCAGGCGGCACAGGGGTGGTCATAGTCTCTGCAGTAGTGGTCGTGGCCTTGGTCTTCCGAGTCTGGTCAGGTAGAAGCCCGTACTCTGGAGGTAGCCCTCGTTGCCTGCGGCTAGCTCGCTGATCGAAGCTGGCGTCGATGTCTTCTTCACGACGTGGGCTTGGCTCACGGCTGGAGGGGGGCGTTCGGTGCATGGACTACCCAGCACCTCCACCAGATGTCACGTGGTCGTGACGTCGACAGGCAACAGTTGGTAGGTCCAAAATGAAACTGTTTATTTGGGCCGAACTTGTGGCCGGTAAACGGAAAGTCAGATTACAGCAATACACACTGGCAGTGATAGCGGCGAACAGAGCGTCGGCCGTCGATGAACTGTACATCGCTGGAACGCGCCGGCTTTTATAACACACGCGTCGAACATTCTAGCCTTATCACTAGTCGTCGCGGAAGCTCTGGAATAATCTTGAGTGTTAGCGTCTTTCGTGCAATCTTAACAGAACGATCTACTACAAGCGAGAAGCTTCTGGAACAATAAGGCGCGGTCTGCGCCGAGTACTGCTGATAGTCTTTGTGGGCGGAAACCGAATACAGTGAAAGAAACGCGCGTGGCAATATTACAGCTGACCAAGGCAAGCGTTTGATCAGCAGTATTAATGACATAGTGCAGAATGTCAAAGAAAATTTAATCTTAAGAGTGCTTCTTTTGTCGTTTCACGCCACATACAGAAGAGCATTTGAGACGAGTCAGGCTATGCTTGTACGGCTACATGCAGAAAAAAGGTGCAAAAATTGCACATCAAAAAGACAAGTAGGTGTGCTAACATTTTATTGCACTCAAATGGATAGCACCAACATGAGGTAGTGAGGAAAACAAACAACATATCACATCAGTTTGTACTTTTATAAAGATCACAGCTCGATGGCATGCACAGGCCACACACGATTCACTAAGGTTACATCAAAGTGAACAGACCAAATGACAAAAAAGGGTTACATTAAGCAACACTGTGAATCACATGCACTTTGTGTAAAGATCACAGCTTGAAGGCATGCACAGGCCACACACGATTCACTAAGGGTACTTCAAAGTGAGGAGAACAAATGAGATAAAAAAGGGTACATTAAGCAACACTATGAATCACATATATTTTGTTTGTACTGTGTACAAAGATCACATCTTGAAGGCACGCACAGGCCTCACACGATTCAACAGGTGTACATCAAAGTAAGGAGAACAAATGAGATAAAAAAATGGTACATTCAGCTACACTATGAATAACATATTCTTTGTAAAGATCACAGCTTGAAGGCACACACAAGCCACACACGATTCACTAAGGGTACATCAAAGTGAGGACAACAAATGAGAAAAAAAAGGGGTACATTAAGCGACACTGAATCACATGTACTTTGTTTGTACTTTTTGTAAAGATCACAGTTTGAAGGCATGCACAGGCCACACACGATTCAGTAAGGGTACATCAAAGTGAGGAGAACAAATGAGATAAAAAAAAGGTACATTAAAGGAATACTGAAGCAAAATCGGAAAAACTGACGATAACATCAAAATTCTACTCGGACGATGCCACTGTTCCGATAAACAGAGTTTATTGCACGTATTTTTGAATAGTTGGTTGTATTTTTGGTGGATTGTCAGCATGCAGCGTCTGCACGCGAGCACGAGCCGTGACGTCAGATTCTCTCTGGCGCATGCAGGGTGCACGTGTTCCTGCCCTTCTCTTCCTTTAGGTCCATTCGATTCACCCTGCACTTCCTGAACTGGTTCATGGTGGTGCCGTCTGGGTGCCGTCGTCGTGCAGGGGATGTTTCAGCAAGTGCAGCAGCAACGAGACGTCGAAACAAATACGAGAGTGCAGATGTCGTGCAAGCCCTTTGCTACGGTCGGTTGTCTCGCGGGTTGTGGAGGCTGTTAATCGTAAAAGACGGCGCCGGATATGTTGCTTGGCATATGCAACTACCGAAAAACGTTCACTGTCGTACCTGTTGGACGCCGCTAAAACAGACACGAATGCAATCGGCTGTGTCGTCTGCTGCGGCTCCAGCCATCTTGTGCTGCACGGACTCTGCACTACCTCGCGAGCAGGTGCA
Source organism: Rhipicephalus appendiculatus (assembly GCA_030522465.1). Classification (NCBI taxonomy): domain Eukaryota; kingdom Metazoa; phylum Arthropoda; class Arachnida; order Ixodida; family Ixodidae; genus Rhipicephalus; species Rhipicephalus appendiculatus. Next base: position 25,083 of record JALIZH010021065.1, read on the forward strand.
GGGAATTCGTGAAGTTGCCTTGCACGACAGCTGCCCTTTTAAGTGCGAATGCACTTTATAAGCAACCCTGAATCCGCCGTCATCCGCGCTCCTCCTCCTCTCCCCTAGCAACGGCGCGAGGAGCGGAGAGGAGCGTCTGTAGCAACGGCGCAGCGACGTCACACCCCACGTGACTGCGAGCGCTCCGCCTCCTCACCGTGGTTTGCGCGGGCGCGCGCCGCTCCCCGCACCGCTCTCCGCGGCGTGACGTCACATCACCCCGTGCATTCGCACTTATTTCGAAACGAATACTGCGGTGCCGACGCCGCCATGTTGAACTCGTGAAACGATGCCGAAGTGCAGTGCCTCCGTGAACCGGTTCATGAAGTGCAGGTGAAATGAATGGACCTTTTGCTTCACCTCTCCTTTCATTCCACTCTCTCCCTTCCACAAAAGCACTGATGCCTTACCCAAGCCGGGAGCTCTGTTCGCTGCCGTAGTGGTTCTCGGAAACGTAGTGCGAGCTGAGAGGGTTGAGAGACGCGGGCAACGGCTGGCATTAGTGGGATGCCTGTTTCCAGCGAGTTTCATGTCACACCCTCTAGTTCACAGCGCGGCCACTAGACCTGACGGTTTGTGAAAAACTCATTAAATTCATTATTTTTCTCTAGTTTCTGCCTGAAATGAAGGTTGCGTTCATCGATTTCAACCCCCCAATCTTTCAATTTGGCTGGAAATCTTGGCGGCAAAGTTTTGCTCCGTATCCCTTTAAGCAACACTATGAGTCAGATGTAGTTTGTGTAAAGATCACAGCTAAAGGCACGCACAGGCCACACACGATTCACTAAGGGTACATCAAAATGAGAACAAATGAGATAAAAACGAAAAAATACAGCGTACATGCATCAACACTATCAATCACATCAGTTTGTATCTTCTTTCAGAAGTGGTGGCTGGAAATTGGTTAGGAAGGCACTCACAACCCACATCTGATTTGCTAAGGGTACCAGGGAGATCGGAATCGACCGGTCAAAAATGTGATACCGCAAAACTGCGATTCGGCCTGGTTCTCTTCTGTGTCCCCATGGGCCTGCGCAAGTATTTCAAGATGTGATACCGCTTAATTTTCTTGATTTTTCTCTCCACGTTTATCCTGATCGCTGCAATTTCCTGGGTTTCCTCCACTTCTTCAGAAGTAAATTGCCCATGCATCAAGAATGGTGGAAGGTTCAGCATGACTTGCCTGTTCTGTAACAGGTCTTTTATTTTAAATCATTTGTCAGCCATGACTGAATCACCTGCATCAAACTTCAGGCCCAGAAATCCACTCCTCACTTCACACTGTCAGATGTGCACCCAGTGAGTAGCTCTGAAACAAAAGTGAGTACACCATTTGTGGAAATGCCTACAAGCGCGTTCAATGTATGGGCCTACTTGTATGACGCATAGACCTGTGACTGTGTCACGAAAGATGTTGGCACGTCACACCTGATTTCTGTGGCATCCAAAATGACACGTGTTGATGGATATTTCTCCATGAATTCAGGCGGCATGGCAGCATCAATGGCTGGTCTTGATAGCCAGGTCGTCATTTCTGTTAGTTGCAGGTACATGAAGTCAAGCATTGTAGAAAAAAATTCTCGACACTGTGCTTACAGAAACATCAAACAAATGGCCAAGGTGTCGATGAAATAGGCCAACTCACAGTTTGACCAACACAAGGAAGAGTTAATTTTCTACACTAATCTTGTGCTGACTACCGCGGTGGTCAGAATTTCGCGGCTCACTCGTCGTCCTCTTGCGCGCAATGTTCTCACCATTTTTTCCGAAATCAAGGAGGTGCACTAGGGAACAGAAATGGTTATAACTGGGCAGTCCAGTGTAAAATTCCATGTTGTCGTCGCTGTCTTTGAATCTTTCAACTCCAAACGGAGGCGCTTCTTCTAGTTTTTCTTTTTTTTTGCGCAGCAACAAGTTCTGATCGAACTAACTTCAATTCATTACGTTCTAAGCTCATTGGCAGCATGAGACACTCATTTTCTGCTTCTGTCGATTTGCTTGCAGCAAGCTTACTCTCCAGCAAAGCGACAGTCTCTCCTAAGGAACTTATTGGCTGCTATAGGAGTTAATTTTTTGCCTGTGTAGCTGCTTCACTGGCTCTGCTTGCAGCCAGCTCCTTCTCTAAGATGGAAGTATCTTTCTCAGTAAGCAGAGTGGGTCCTGTATCTTCCGTCGAATGCATCACTGCCTTCATTGAATGAATTTTTGTTGCTCGCATCTCCCGAGCTTTCCTTGTCATCTGTTCTGTTAGAATTAGTACAGGTGCTGCCTTGTCTTGTGGGAAGTCCTTGGTCACTAACCCTGCGCTTCTTTTTTGCTGATGAAACCTTCTTAAGCGGCACCCGCTGAGCTGGTGGGTTCCTATGTGGCTTCAGCTGCTTGAATGGAAATACGGATGGCACAGCAGAATTGTGCAAGTGTCTGTAGCCATTAGCAAAATTTGCAACAAAGTCACTCTCAAGAAAATGGAGAGAGGAGACCTTGGTGGCGTTGGAAACATTGAAGAGAGGGCCTTCATCTCGCCTGATGGCTGTAATACACTGTTTGTGTGTGCCGGGGTCGCTTGAGAATCTGTGGTATGACACTTGTAAGTGGAAGTTGCTCAGGATTCTTACTTTCATGAAGAGGACATATCTGAACAATTGTCTTAAAAGGCAATTGACAATGCAACTCAACACAGTTTAGAATTTAAAGCACTCAACAGATACGTGCAACCGCGGTTTATACACATGGCTGTGCTGTTGCAAATTTCTTTCAAGTGCCAATATTTCGAATCTTGGCGAAGGCAGATACAAAATGCCTTAAGTTTTATATGCGGCGGTAACCGATCTATCGACGAACAGCACTCGACTAAAGCGCTAATACACTGTACAGTCGTCACGTGAAATGCTAGGGTATGTGTGCCACACATTTTGCTGTCGACCTCGACCACGAGCAGATGTGTGTCGTCGGCAACATGACGGCGTAGACAAGGTTTTAAGAGAAGAAGTACTCTCGGAGCTGTGCCCAACTACGAATGACCTTCGCCCTTAGAGAAAAAAAAACGTTAATTTTAGTGTGACACGACGATGTAGTGCGGTGCTTGGCGAGACAAGTTATCAAATCGACGGGGCGGCGTCCGGTAAACATCGCGTCGCATACCGCAAAACCATAAAATTTTCAGATTAACAAATATTTACCTATTAATCTCGTCGCTTAGCTGCATCGAGATCACTCAAAAACGAATCTGCCACATGTCAAACGATACAAATAAGTAAAAACAAACACGCTTATCGACATAACCAATACGACTGGGTCCAACACAATCAGGCGGCACTTACTTTTTTTCCGGACTTGTCAAAACCACCAAACTGCGTGCACAGTGGCACACAGCAGTTTACTGGCATGGTGCCAGATCACACTCGCCCGACAGCTGCACGTAAATGGATCATTTCGCCACAAAACGTCATTTGAGAAAAGCCGCACCGAAGGTCACGCACGCCAAACCAGCCAGACGCACGGGACTGCTCATGCACAATGGCGGCCGTTGGCTGCTTCCTGTACATACGTACAGGTGGCGCTGCCATGGATTCTTCTTTGCAACTCGTCTAGTATTGAGCTGCTCGTCGATCTTCGTGTGACATTCTAATTTCTTGCTATCGCATTCATTGCTTCGCCCTTGCGGCGAAACTGCGATTTTTTTTAACACGAAAATGTTTTATGCCGGGGCCCACCACGGCTCCTCTGACGTATATCCGTCACGGATATGACTTTCTAAAATATAAACTAACATAATAAGATCAAACAAAAACTAGAAGAAAGAGTTCCGTCGCCGGGCGTCGAACCTACGACATCTCGCTCCGCAGCGCGCGGCGCGAAACCACTCGGCTACGGGAGCGTACGTTCCTCAGCTTGCTAACGGCAAGCTATTTATACACACCATATACCGTTGGCGGTCCTCAGAGCTCCTCGACTTCAGCGCCTTTTCGTCATCACTAGCGAGATGGCGCGAAGGTGGCACGAAGCGCGCGCTCTAAAGGTCGTCGCGCCTCTCGCTGCGATGAGCGTGCGCCTCCACGGGGCGTGGTCGCTCGTGCGCGCGCGCTTATCTCCTGATCGGGGCATTCCGGTGCTTCGCAGTTCGCACGCCTTGTGCTTCCACCGCAAGTTTGCTTTGAAGTGGTGGTTGTGGTTCGAAGAAGGAAAAGGCGCCTAATTTCTGTAGCCCAGTCGGGAGCACGGCGCAGCGCCATGCTTTGAAGTTACAGTGGTTAAATAGTGCACGAAGGTCGCTTCCCTCGCCGCAGCAGCCGCGTTTACCAAAGGAGCACGCCGCTTACACACGAAGTAACAATTGTGGCAGTTGTTCACGCTCGTCCTGTGTATGCTTGTGCGTTCATTTCGGGCGTCTTTGTTTGTGTTAGAGCAGCGCGCTTTAAATGTCGAGGTGGGACAGTTAGCCCGCGCTCGTCTTGTGTATGCTAATTTCGTGCGTCCTTTCTGCTTGAGGTGCGCACTGCATGTTTCGAGCTGCTTGCCGTTTCTCGCGTCGCATTAGAGTTTGTTGCTGTAGCATCCATTTCTTCGCCCTTTTGGTGAAACAATCCGCAATAAACGATCAACTACTTATGTGAAACCACGTTTCACTTTCGTGTTATACCGATTCTTTTGACAGAGGGATCAGCCATGTTTTTTTTTCAGAAAAAAATCAATATTAGTAGCGCTAAATGCGTTTAGTGCTGTAAAAAAATGCTCCCACCTCCCCGAAGGGAATCGTGAGGAAATACGAATGCATTTCGCGGGCGCTTCACTCCATTTATATATACGTGCGAGCGAGCGGACGGGAGAGTGCGGCGCAGGGAGGAGAGAGAGCGAACGGCGAGAGAAGGAGCGGCGAAGCACTGCACCTACCCTCTCCTACACTCTCTCCACACACGCGGGAGGCCCGCCGAGCTCCCGCGATACGAGGGCCCTCACACACCAGAGCGCGCTCCTCCTCTCCACTCACTCTCCGCTACTCCGCCCGCACCACCTGCTCCGGTTGCTAGGGGCGAGGATAAGCGCGCGCGCCCGCAGTTGTTTCTATGGGAGAGGGAGTGAGAGCGGAGAGATAACACCTGCCGGCGCGCGGACACCTCCTCAACCTATCCTCCTCCTCCTCCTCCGCGGACAACGCCGGACAACGCCGGATGCCTTACATAGCCCGACTAAGAAATGCATTCGCATTTACAAATAACCCGGTGAAAGCGCCAATATGAACGCTGCTATCGAAAGAACGGCGTTCTTCACAAACCCCAGCGAATGCACTATGTCCAAGTGGGCGTGTCAACATCAAAGAAACGTTGAGGTGGCGTTCCCGAAAAGTTTTCGCGTGTTATATTAACTGGATGGATGGATGGATGGAAAGGCTCAAAGTGGCTGCAGTTCTCTAAGAAATGCTTCGCATTTAAAACGAAGCACATTAGTAATCTCAGTTTTGACGCCACACCACGATCGCTTATAACATTACATTTCTTCAATCATAGGCTTGCATCCTCCGCCGTCTTTTCCGCCCGCAACAGTTCTCGCGAGCGCCACTACGTGCTGATTCGGTCGGTAGCGATGTAGTGACTTTATTCTGTCATTATAATACTAAATATTTCATGTCGGTGCTTAGAGTTATGCTGAAAATATCACCGGTCATCAGTCTGCACAAAGCACGAAAATAGATACGTGCTTCAAAAGCGTTGGGGGGCCTCTTCAATTGACTGGAGCTCACATCAATGTAAGCTGAAAAAGTAGCGCCCCTGCAGGGTGCTGTTGCAATTTTCAGTAAAAAGAGCGAACGGATGCTGCAAGAATGTTACAGCACGGGAAAAGAAACGAACGGACGAATAGAGCCGATAGAACCGCTGAATTACAGCTGAGGTTTATTTGCAAAAGCACGTATAATAAATAGTAGGGTCACAAATGTGAATCTGCGCAAGCAATATAGGAAAAACACAAGCACGCCGTGGAAAAAAAAATGCCGTAATTGATACCAGCGTCATGCGGGCACTTTTGATCGTGTCAGGGCCGATCCACATTAGGTTCGATCCGGATCAGGTGCTACTACATGGTCACTTTGAATCGCGATCAGTCATGGCCGAGTTCAACACCATCGCAATCTGCTCATCGACATCTGACTCCTAGATCGCGATTCGACTGACGTTTGCACCAAACACGATCCGGATCAGTTTATACCACATAGCAGCGATAATTGTTTATCGCGATCAAAAAATCCGATCCGGATTGACTCCGATGGTTATCGAAAGTACCCGTGCGCCACGTGTATAAGAAAGAACCTAGTTTCGTATACAGGGGCGGCGCCAGTGGGGCGTACAGGGGGGGCTGGAGCCCACCCAGCATTCTCGCCTGCCCCCCCCCCCTTCCTATGCCGCCCCAAGAGCAAACATAGCGGAAAAAGAATGCAGGAGTTACCCGTCTTCCTGCCCCCCTGGACGAACTTACTTGGCGTGGGTGTATCCCCAGTGAAAAAATCCTGGCGCAGCCCCTGGTTTCGTATTAGTGAATAGAAGTTACGCTAATGCAGGCATGACCAAGACGATTCAAGTGGGACGCGGCGTGCTAGATAACGGTTCACTTTCGCTATGAGGATTGTTACTGTCTCTTCTTGAGTTTTTTTTTTTTCGCACTGCTTCTGTTTCTATCTTTTTTTTTTTGCCCCGGATAGCATTTGAGTCATTATTTTTGTGTGAATCCCCCCTCTCCCAATGAAAACATCATCTGGAAAACACCGCCAGTAAGTCTCACCTGTATTCGTTGATTTTCAGCCCAACATTCACGTTAAACGGGTGCTAGAATCATGACAAGAACGATCGAGAAGCCGTATCATCACACATCGCTGTTCGCAGCGGAAAGCAGATTAAACAGCCGACAGAGAAAAAACAAAGAAAAAGAAAAACGTCGATGAGCAGGCCGGGAGATTATTCAAAATGCAGCATTCGGCGATGCTTTGACAAGAGCAACAAGAAAGGCGCCTTACTGCGCGAAGAACACAGTTCTTCGTCGGTACAAAGCTCTCTCGGCCGACGTTGCGGAGCCACTGCTTCTTGCGCAAGCAATCGCTCTTACCTTGGGTTATCATAAAAAAAAAGAAAGTTGGGGAGGAGTGCAGCACGTATAGGGAAGGGTGTTTCAGCTCCAGTAACGTGAAACCTAGGGAGGGTCGACGCATGCTGTGTTTTGAGAGGCATTTCTTTGATGAGGCAATAGTGGTGCCAAGCCAGAAACGGGGCAACTAGGGAAGAGTGTTTCCGCTCCACTAATGTCGTCGGCTATTTGTTGGGCTATTTGTTGGGCTAACTGTTGCCTTCTTCATTTTTAGTGGACCGGTGGCTAGTAGTGGGATTTACACAACTTTTGTGGCGCATACCCGCTTTATATGGACGGTGACTACATGACACACAGCGACATGACACGCCCACAAGCCGAGCCCCCAAGGTGCTTCGAACCTAAAGGTGCACAACCATTTGTACTCTGGTTGTAGCAGTTATAGGCGCCACAGCACGGCATAGCGCCAGTACATAGCGCAGAAAAACTATAAGCGCGTGTAACGTTCGCTACGCGGTTCCACCGTGAAAAATGGGGCGAACGAACAAGAAAAATACCAGCAAAATGCAAGATCCGCGCGTCTTCAAGGGTAACCGCAAAGCAGATCAATCGTCGTGTAGAAAAAGCGATGGAGAACGGCAGGACGCGAAGGGGGACGAGGAAGGAGGGATGAGGACAGCCGCTTGATCCGAAACCAACTGAACAGAACTCAAAACGCTGGGCCAGCGCTATACCGCTGGCGAAATCATTTCGCGTGAATATTCTGCTTTTGCGCTCAACGAAGTTTATACGAGCACTGTCATTTCTACCGGTCGATGAAAGAGGGCTCAAACTGCCTCTCGCAAAAAATGCACAAGTCATATGCAGCATCTTGTCACGACGTTTTATGTTTCGCGCCCATTGGTGCGATCTCTCTGGCTCTTTCGGTGCACGAAAAACAGAGAACTTTGTCTTGCACAAAAGGTAGCCGCTCTAACAGCCCGATACTAAACGCGTGCTGTCGCGGTTCTCACGCTTTCGCGTGGATATTCTGTTTGCTTCAAAAGACGGCGCGCACAACAAAACATAAAGCATGATCCTCACTCCCTAATCGAAAGAAAACACTCGTGATGAAGCCAACGTGATCCATCAGACGCGCCGTCGTAGTGGTGGCCGCAGTAACGCAACGGACGAGCCGCAGCAACACCTGCACACAACACAGGCAGCAAGGCGAAAAAGCAGGCGAGACTCGAGAGCAATGAGGGGGTGACTTCTGGTGACATGTATGGATGGATGCTATGAGCGCCCCCTTTGTAACGGGGTGGTTACAGGTGTACCACAAGGCTCGATAAATGAAAGAAAAACAAACGTTCTCGCCTTTCTCTATTTTTAAAGTTAGCCTAATGCTTTATTTTTCTATTTCCATTAAATCTATCCAGCGCCTCCTCCATTTTTTCAGTGCCTGGGCGAACGCTCTCCTCGGGCCGTCGAGCGCGCGCTCCGCCTCCGCTCGCCGCTGCCGCGTGGCGGCGCTGCGCGAGTAGACTACAGGAAGCTGGCGCTGAACGGCAGCGCGTACTACGAAGCACGCGAATGCGTGTTTGCATCAGAGTTTAATTTGATTCGTGCTTCTCGCAAGATATCATGTGTACAGGGGGGAATGGAAAGCAACGCGAAAACAGCGACGCGCTGTTTTCATCAAGCTCTGATCCTGGCGGCAATAAAAAGATGTTAGATGGCCTTTGTTTGTAGCAGGGATTGAGCGGTAGTATTCTTGAGCGGTAGTATCCTGGATGATTTTATCAATCATCCAGGATACTACCGCTCAAGAATAAATGCGAAACAGCAAATAATGTCGATGCCGCATGCTCGCGTTTCTTTCCATGTCCACTGTACGTATTCCGCAGGCAGTCTGTAAGACAGTGCTGTTGGTTCGATACTTGCTTTCGAGTTTGATAGTATTCACGTTTTATTTCCAATTTCAGGCTTTTGCAACCACGTCATATGCATGCGTCAGTAATATGTCATGCTGTTGTGTACCACTCTCCAAATCGAAAGGAAAGAAATCATGATTATCTTTTTCTTATTTCCCTTTATTTATAAAGAAAAAAAAACCTCACAGTGTCCCTTATGCATTCACCTAAGACGACTGAAAGGCGAAATCCAGCTTTTTTCTTCCCAATCATTAGAATTTTGAAATAGCGCACGCGAAGCTTTGCGTTAGCGTTTCGCGCCACTGCGCATGCATGATACGCTAACCTCTTGCAGGCTCTCGTTAAGTGGCGCCCGTAACGCTACGTCCGCAACGCCCGCAAGCTTTACGTACGGTATTCTGAAACTCTCTTATGTATTCAACATCTCCTGCTTCCCTCCGAGATATTTCTATACCTAACGTGGTTTTCTCACTGCCTCAAGCATCGGACGCAGCACAAGATTTCTGCACCTCAGCTGGTTATGTACTGCCTCCATGATCGGCCCATTTTGACCAAGCGAAGATGTAATATGACAACGTCACGTTATGTGAAATCACAATGTCACAAAATTTTATGATCTGTCACGTCAAGTGATGACGATATCACGTAATTATGCTCCCTTACATCACTTGTGTTGACGCCGCCAAAGGTCCATTTTCGCGTTTGATGAGGCATTTACACTGTTCGGCTGTCATTCCATGAAATTCCCTCTGCCGCTGGTGTTAGGAGGAGGTTGCTTGAAGTAATTAAGCGGGATAATTGGTCTCCCATTACATCTTCAAACTACACCACAATATGTAGCCGTCATTTACGATCCGAAGTTTTCATAGAATATAAGAAGCCGCGGCTCAAAAGAATGCATTAACGTCGATCTTTGCAGACTACCCTCCACGTTTGCAGCCGAAGGTAACAACTGAACCAAGCATAAGTATCAATAAACCTGACCGTGCTGCGCCCGAACAGTCAACGAGTGAATGTTCCCGTAGGATCGCTGCCTCGCTATCGCTGCCATGTGCAGTGCTGACATTAGGTTCCAAAGCTGAAGAATCGGAGCCTATGGACACCACATGCGCTGCCGGCGAAACAACCGGCAATCATCCTGTACAGTGTCACAATGAATGCATGCTCAAGGCTGAGCAGGTTGTCCCATGCCTAAGCAGGCGCCCAAGCGTTCACATATTCAGACAGTCAAAAACCAACCCTCAGTCAAGTGAACATAATGGTGACAAAACAATCTTCCTCTCATCCCTGGCACGCGCTCTGTGGTAACGGCCTAGCAGACGACGCGCGATTGTCTCGATCGAATAGCCGCGAACGACTCGTGCCGTTGAAATGGGCTGGTTGCCAAGAAAGACGAGTGCTTAACGATTCCCGTTTACAAGTTTCATTATACTTCAAACAGCGCGAATATAACCGAAAACTGAACCGAATAGCAGCTCCCAATGCAGCCACAGCATTCGTTTCCGCGAGCGAAAACGCGACGGCGGGTCTACTCGAGTGGTGGCGCCTGGCGGCTAAAAGCCGCACTAACGCCGACGGCCGGTTCCCATTGCGTTCCGCTCCTTCGCCCAGGCACGGAAAAATAGAGGAGGCGCTGATCTATCTTAGTATAGGAGAAAAACAGGCAAATTCATAGTCCAGTTCTCTACCTTTTCCAGCAGAATGTCCTTATTTTCCCCAGTATTTATTTTTGTCCCTTCTCTCTAGTTTTCTCCTGCCAATACTATGACCGTCTCTTACTTATTTCTATCTCGCGCGTGTTCAGCTTTCCATTGTCGTCCCTTTATTCCACGGCTTCAAGTGGGCTCGTGCCTAAGCGTACATCTGGGTGTATATCTCCACATTCAATCAAAACATGCTCCGTCGTTTCCTTATCTTGACCACAGCACATGCATTGTTCTTCTTTACTAAATCTGGCTTTATAACAACGCGATCTAAGGCAACCCGATCGCGCTTCCAACATTAATGTGCTTCCCCTTGAATTATCATAAAATGTCTCCTTTCTTATTTCATATTTGCCCTTTTGGTTGTTGCTCAGAACCGGTTTTTTCTCCATCGCTGCCATCCAGTAAATCCTCTCCGCCTCTCTGACTTTTTCGTTTAACGCTCTTTGTTGCCATACCGCTTACGCTGCCAGCCGTATATTTACTAGTGCGCCTCCTAGTTCTTTTTTCTCCACTGTATATCAACGCTCTTCCTATACAAATAACGGAACACCTTCTCCGCCCATCTACTTTCTTTAATATTCCTTAGCCTCTCTTCGAACCTTATTTTGCTTTGAGCGTCCCTCGCTTCAAAACTTGTCCACCCCATATCGCCATTTACAGCCTCACTCGTCGTCTTCCCGTGAGCGTCCAACGCAAGGCGTCCCACAGTCCTTTGATTTACATCCATTCCTGATTGCACCTTTGACTTCATGCACACTACTGAGTTCCCAAAAACCGCCAGGCCTTCACGGAAAGCGCAGCACACTCAGAGCGAAACCTGCAAGACCGGCCTTTCTGGAGCCGTTTTAAAACACAGTTGCGGCAACTACAACAAGCACACTTGCGTGGTACCCACTACGCCATAAATCATCATAACTCTTGTGTAGTGGGAAAGCGTCCACTGTGCCATTATTCGTCATTCTTCGGAAAAGCGTGGTACCCGTTGTAAGGCATTATGTGCACTTTGTTGATGCTGTGGCTGACGACGGCGATGAATTCTGCCTGAAGCTTTTGTAACGGCTTAAAGCAGTCAGCGATTCACTCGTTACGCAATTTGCATTATGTAACGCCTCTTTGTTACGTTACTGTTCTAAAGCGCTCGTACCCACAAATTTTGGACATTGCTCCTTCAGCATTTTCTGATGCTTCACTGCAGTACACAACCTTAACTGAATGGGTGGCGTATAAAAAAAAATGTATCTCAATAGACCCGCCGAGTTTCGAGAAGGTTCAAGTAACATCGATTTGAGAGGGCTGTCCTTGAATAACATGCGCAGAAATGGAACTTGCTCGTTGGTTCGTCAATGAGTTACAGTGATGTTTCGTGAAGAGCGTGCAGTGAAGCCACACTCCAAGAGCTTGTCATGCAACATCCTTCCAGAGAGGGCAAACAATTGAAATGTGCGAAGGTGAAAAAGTACAATGATTGAAAACGGCTCGCATTGGTATTGGCCTCGAGGAGTTACGGAGTCGCCCTCTATCGGGCGCGCCTCGATTGCGTGCTAGGCAGGATACCGCCGCTCGCTCCTCATAAGATTTGCTGTCGGCGCTCTACAAAACACATCGCGGAAGCGCTCTAGGACAATTCTTTGCGTACTTTCGAAACGAAATATGTTCTTTACAGTTGAAATAATAATTTTCGACGAAAAGGAAGCACAACCCAGTTTACAGTCGCTGTCACTTCGCAGAAAACGGAGCGCCCGCTTCACGCGGTCACCGCGATGGAAACCCCTGAACCGGCTTCTTGCGTGAAATGTAGTCAGTCGCTGAGTGCAAACTTTGTGAAATATTTTGTTAGAGTAGACGCCTGTATACCTAAATGGAGCATAACAGAAAGAAGCCTCGAGGCAGTGATCGCACGGGTTCGCGGCGACCGACAGAGCTTTTGCATGTATGAGCGTATGCATGTATATGTTCGTACTGATGGTTTCCGTTTCGCTACGAGCGCGTTTTGGCGCCCTGCCGTGAACTTTAGGCCGCAGAATATGATAATTTGTGAGTACACAAAAACCATTGTTGCGCGGACGCTATCAGAGCAGTTCGAAATTTTTTTTTGTTACAACTACAACTACAACTGTTACAACTACGGCCCGCCTATGGCAACTTGTGATGTCCCGTCCTGACGATTCAACGTCTTTTTTTTTCAGTCAAAATTAATGAATGTTTCAATGCCATTTGACATGTTGCCTCCCACTGCATATAGATCGGTCGTCTAAGCGAGCGATCGCCGCTGCTCCTGTTATTTCAGTGTGTTCGTTTCGTTTGGTGGTCGCACAAAGCGTGAGACAATGCGATGCCTTTTTTAATATGT